>JAVQJG010062051.1:0-30950 GCA_036024015.1 Craterocephalus amniculus | reverse complement strand
GAGCTCGGTCATCCGGGAGAGGCTCGAGGTTGAGCCGCTACTCCTCCGCATCGAGAGGAGCCAGATGAGGTGGTTTGGGCATCTGGTCAGGATGCCCCCTGGATGCCTTCCTCGGGAGGTGTTCTGGGCACGTCCCACCGGGAGGAGACCTCGGGGTAGGCCCAGGACCCGCTGGAGGGATTATATATCTCGGCTGGCCTGGGACCGCCTCGGGATCCCCCCGGATGAGTTGGCGGATGTGGGCGTGGAGAGGGAAGTCTGGGCTTCCCTGCTTAGGCTGCTGCCCCCGGGACCCGACCCCAGATAAGCGGAAGAGGACGGACGGTACGGTACGGTTATGTTCATGCATTTTATCATTTTTTATCAGACTCTCAACACTAAGTTCAGCAGCTTAAGTCGGACTCATGAACATTAACAATAACACCACTATTTTGCACTACTTCTCACCATGAACCCCAATCTGCTGCTTAAATTCAGAGTATTTAAAAACTGTGCATTATTTATTTTAAACTTTTTCATTTTTTATTCTATTTTATCTTTGCCTTGTCTTGTGTGTGTTACTCTGTTAAATGTGGCAGCATAGATCAAGACAAATTCCTAGTTGGTGTACTACATAAACAATGGCAATAAAGCTCTTCTTATCTTATCTGATTTATTTCAAATGTTTAAACAAAATAAGATGTAAATCAATTGTGAAGCTAAAAAGAAAGAAAGTCATACATATTTCAAAAGAAGTAACTATGCTTATTGAATCTCAACCCTTTTCCATAAAATAAAATTCCTTGTTACACTTTTTAACTGTTTTGTGTATGAGTTACTGTTAAAAACAAAGAGGCAAAAAAACTCCTCAAAATGTAAAACAAAACCAACAACAACAAAACAGGAAACACAAAAACAAAATTGGACAGTAAATGACAAAGAATATGAAAAATCACAAATGAAAGGAAACAACAACATAAGTATACTCATTGTTTAAACACCCTCTTTCCTGTCCTTCTCAATAGTCATATGTTTATATTTAATCTTGAACTGTTTCAAGTGTGGAGATTGCTTTAACGTGAAACAATGTGCTACTCATGTATGAGAAGCACTTTATAAATAAAATATGATCGGAAAATTGTCGACAGCAAATGTCCAGTTTGGACAGCAGCACAGAGTCAGCCGTGGCCCCCCTCATTCCGCAGCCTCATCTCATCCTCATGAGGCTCTTCTTTTATTTGCATGTACTTGCAAGTAAGAAGCAGCAAAAGGAATAGATCAATCAGTTTCATGCGACTGCAAGCATAGTATCACCTGTTTAACTCTCACAATCTCAATCCGACTGATTTAGCTGACACACTTGGCTGAGCTGCCTGTGTTTGCGTCCTGCTGTTTGCAAACACAGACCAGGCAGGACTTGTATCAGAGTTTCCAACAGGAGGCAGAGTGAGCGAGGCGCTCTCAGCTTGAATCACAGCTCTGCTGGTTTGTAATCCCTTTTCCTGTCTGATTTCAGTTCAAAATAGGCATGACAATGATACACCTCTGCAGCGATAAGGTCTGTAAGCAAAAACTCAGCGAGAAAAAAGAATCGACATAATTAAAACAAACTGCGTCCGGTAAAGGGGAAGGAAAATTCATCTACATTCTGTTTCCCCCTGCGCTTCAGAGGATTGTTGCTGGTGTTCCCCTGGGCAAGGAGCTCTCATACCTGACTTAGCAGATCAAGATAAGAACCAGTTATCTTTGCCTCACAGCACTCCGCATCCCAGAGGGAGATCACCACTCTGAGTAGAAAGAGCAGCCTGGGATTCAGTGAGACCAGAATAGTTCTGTTTCTTCCATCAGTGAGGGCTTTAAAATGTAATTAACTGGTAGTAATCACAGTTTTTAACTATAGTTCCTAGATAGTTATTTGGTTAGTTGATTAATATTCAGCACTGATGCACCTTGCTGTGACTCAGTCACTTTCTTTTTCTTTTCTTTGCTCTTTTTCAGCAGATCAGATGATGCTCTACAATCACGAATGACGCAAGAGAGTGGAGCAGCAATTAGATTTGATGTTAACTTAAAATGTATTATTCACAATCAAGTGCTTGATTCATGTTCTCCTAATAAAACTGCAGATGCTGATCATCATTTATCACCTAACACAGCTTTAGAAACAGTTTTGCTCGTAGGTTTACACACCCTGGCAGAGTTTGTGATTTTTTAAATGGCTATTTTTTTCTGAAAATATGATGAGAGAAAAACTTTTCTTTCATGTACATTTAGTGGTTGAGTGAAGCTGTATGTTGTCTATCAATCGGTTTACTCTTTTTAAATCTAATGACAACAGAAACACACCAAATTACCCTGATCAATGATTTGCAAACCCTGGTTCTTAATATGGCGTATTGCCCCCTTTAATGATGGCCTTTTTGGTGGTCTCTTCGGTTTGGTTTCAACAGAATTCCTTATTTTCTATTTGTTAATTAGTTTGAACATTACCGATGGCATTCTCAATTCCTTGGACATATATTCCTTTCTTTGTTTTGTTCAATCACCTTTCCCTGCAGATTCTTTGACTATTCTTTTGCTTCCTCCATGACTCAGACTCCAGAAACATGCAAAACTGGATGAAAGATGCAAGCCTCTGTCAGGACTCAGGAGCCCAGAAACTCACTGACCTTTTATACACACTGATTATCCAAGCACACAGATCACAAGTGAGGATGGTTACCTTTCATAGCCATTCAAACCCATTTGTGTCAACTTGTGTGCATGTTATCAGGCAAACATCATCAGGGTAGTAAAGTTTTAAATCGGGGTCATCTGGGTTATTTCTGTTGTCATTATGATATTAAAAGAGTATACAGTTGTTTGACAATAAATGGCCTCACTAAACCACTAACATGTGGGAAAAAAAGTTTTTCTTTTATTGTTCATTTTCTCTGAAAAATGGCCAAAAAGTTAAAGATTCTGTCGAGTATGTAAACTTATAAGCACAACTGTTTACGGAAGCTGAGGATCTCAGTGATTTAGCATTACACTCTCACATTGGCAGACTCATAATTAAGAATGATCAAAATAGCCCTATAAAGACATTATTCTGTTTATTCCACATATTCTTCCACCTAATCAAAATCTGGTGCCTACAATTACCCAGAATGCACCCAAACCACAAGCTCTAGCACTGGAAATGTGTTTAGTATGAGTTATAGAAGAATTGTACTTCTATTTTTTTCATATTCCAACTTGAAATCTTCAGTCTAAACAATAGCCACCAACTTTTGCATGGAGCTCTCTCTGCAGTCATAAAAGGTGTTATGCCACTTTTTTTCCCATTTGTTCATCCATAGCACAGCCAAAATGATCCAGAACGCTGCCAAGGGGAACTGCACATTCTCTTACATTACACTTAGTCATTTGATCCATTTTTAATACCAAATAACAGGAACAGGGACCTCCATCTTTTAATGACTCAGTCTTTGAGCAGACAGAAGATGAAGTGTTGTTCACCATTTCCATTACGCTGGGCTCCCCCAACATTTGTGTGTAGTCAGTTGACTTTGTCTCCAAACTTGAAGACAGCACTCACGCTTTTTTCTTTTTCTTTTTTAACAACATCTTGAATGGTGGGATGACAGCACGCCGTCTTGGTTTGAAAGGCTCACAGAGGTAAAGGCTTCTGTCCATTTAACGTCTGTTCAGTGTAGAGCTAAGCCTGAGCTGCACTTCATTTTCCTGGGTCAGTCAAGGGAGGCGTTAAATTAACCTCATTTCTCCTTCAACCCTCAAATCCAGCTTCAAGGTGAAATGTAAAAATAATTTAACTCTAAGTTGTACCCTCACCTGTACAAATTTCATTATCAATTCAGTTGCATATATTCTGTTTAGCATTAAAATACTTAAAAGACTTGTATTTTTGAGGATTCCTGATTCTTTTTCTTTGAGCCACATTTCTGATGGCACCCATCCCGAGGACTTGGAGGCACCCAGAATGCTGCTGGCAGGCTCTCCATGACACGACGGTGTCAGCATCACAACGTGGTGACTCATGTTACTCATCTTATTTCCTGTTGTGCCTCCTCCTCATATGAGATCTGAGGCAGACAAATGTGTCTTTGTCAATATCTTTCATCAGTCACTGTGTTTCTGTTAAAAACTGTCCTCTTTTGATTCAAATCAATTTCATTTGAGTAAAATCTGTTTTCATGATCCGTTGACTGTTGGTAACATTAGCTGTGTGTTGTCCTTTGACGCGAGCTGCAGCGCTGTTTTCTATTCAGCAGGACTCAATGAATGCTGAATTGAGGGGAGACCTGATTTCATTAGTGTGATCAAAGGGTTCACAGCGTGTTTCATTGTTTGAGTATGTTTCAACAAAATAGTCAGCAAGCATAATTTGGTGCAGCTGTGATATTACAACAACAGATCTGATCTGTGCGAGGGGACAAAGAGTTGTGTTTCATATGAGGTGATGCAGCACATTACTGAGCACAGAACATAATCTAAAATGGATTATTTATTTTGCTTATAATATGTTTTATTGAAAGCACCTTTCAGGAAACCCAAGGTCATTTTTCAATATCTGTAAATCCAAGTAAAAAATTGCAAAGCAAAGTAAAATAGATTAGAATATGCAGAATAGATCTGCATATAGTGTCAAGGCGATGGGATTGGGCCAGGGCCGCTGCATAACTGCTGGTGCCACCTTTTTTAATTATTGCAAATTATAATGCATTCTGTTATGTTTTGCATTCATTTTTGAGGAAAAAGAGTAATTTTTACTGTTTACCCCAAGTCAGCCCCATGACAGGCTGACTGCTGCTAACAACATAGAGGAAAATGCCCATTTGAATCAAAAACAAACTTTCTGCTGCTATTCAGTGAATCTTTTTGTTCAACATCATCTTCAAAAGTGAGGAAACATCGCCCGTTGCATGTTTACATCTAGTCAGAGCATGTCCTGTAAGAACACAGCCTGACAACATTCTGATTCAACGTGTACATGATGACACGATTAATTTGGGGAATTAAACCAAATAAAAATCCTTTTGTCTTGGCACTTTTCATTCAGAATGAGGTGTATACACGGATCATTTTCATTCTGAAAGAGCTTTCCAACGATTGCAGTTGGTATATTTGGCTCCATGTAAATGCAGCTACTGATACAGACCCATTTTTCAGTATTATTGATCAGGAGCCTCATGTGATGTTAACTTTCATCTCAACCTGTAGACGTTGGTGTTTAACAGGCCCTTTAGTTCCAGGATATGCATAGTGAAAACCACCATGAGAATAGATGGCACGCACAGTAAACTCAGAGTTTGTATACATGATAGGATCATAAAATATTGCCCTACAAACACACATCACAAGCAGGCATTTGTGCCCTGTGAGGGAACAACACAGTATTTATGAACAGAAAAGCGTCGTTCAGAGTGACTATCAATCCAGTGCAGATCAATGAGTCAAATAGTGGTGATGAGTGCACTGAAAGCATGCTCATCTGTTCACCCCCTAATTCTTAATATCCATCATTAAACAGCAGAAAAAGAATTACAAATTAGTTTCACTGTCCTAATTATGAAAAAGATAGTTTGGATTATTCATAATCGAAAAGCATGAGAAAGGTTTATTAGCCATGATGCAGCAGTTTATGTGCGGAGCCTCAGCCCCAGATAGCTCCCGTCCAATTTTAGCCCTGGTTGTGTAGCACATTTACTGTTTTATCACTAGTATAGCTTTGTTTATATAGTATAGTAAACATGGTTAACATTTCATTTAAAATGTATTTTTCAAGAAAATGATCTAATTGTTTTATAAAAAGCTTTTTGTAAGATTTGTGAAAATGTAGCAGTAAAGCTATTGGCCTGTGATTATCTTCCTCATTCCTTCCTCCTAATTACTTTTCCAAGTAATTATTTTATTATTTATATAATGCTGTAACTCTGTTACTAACACAGTTACTTTTTGGGAGAAGTAGCAAGAAACTTTATTCTATTCTATTCTATTTGTTTTAGTGATGTTTATTTTGATATTATGTTTATTTTCTGCGCAATGTCTAACCTTTATATTTTTTGTTTCTTAAATATTTAAGTGAAATATTTTATAATCCTCTTTTATCTCTTATACCTCTATCTTTATCTGTTTTCTGGTTGTTTATTTTTGTATCTATTGCTTTTATACTGTACACATAAAAACAAACAAAAAATAATAATACATTTTAATCAACTACTTTCTTAAAGTAATGTGTGCAGCACTTCTATTGAGTCAGAAATATTTTGACAGAGATTGCAAACTGTTGATATCCATTTCCCTGTCAAAGTTTATCAGAGGAGAGTTACAATTTTTTGGTAAACTATGAAAGTTTAGCTCTAAAGTAACGTCATTTTCTGTATGCGTGTGTTAATTCACCACTAAAATCCATCCACTTACCCATTTTTTCCTCTTAACTAGATTTGGGTCGCGGAGGTGGCAGACTTTCCTTTCCTCTGCCACTTCTTCGAGCTTGTCTGGTCATTTCTTCCAGTTTGGCCAGGGTATCCTGAAGTGTCCCCCTGCCAGCCAAGAAAAGTTGTCTCTTCAGTACCTCCTGGATATCCCCTGGACTCCCCTCTCAGTTTGTCATGCCCAAAACACCTCACCAGATGGGTGGGGTGTGCTAACCAGATGTTGAAATACATTATACAAGCTCTACTGGCATCAGCCAGACAAATGGTGCCACATTGCATTTTACTTGGATACCTCTCTACATTAGGCTCTTCCTCCTCTTCAAAAGTTATAATTTACAGAAAGTTTGGCTGGAATTTGTATATCAAACCCACTTATTTACTTTTTCTCAACATCGATAATTTAGTATCTGAATACGTTAGTCATTGCACGCAAGATGTCTGTGAAGGCTGTCTTTCATCCAGGTCATGAAATTTAATGTAGATTGAGTTAAGTCAACTGGACTGAGTTTAGTTTCTTGAAGATGCTTTGCTCTCATCTAGAAGATCTACGACAGTTTTACAGGATAAGTGAAATCTCCCACAATCTCCTTCACAACTGAATGCGAGTGAAACTGAACCCAGTCCAGTTGACTTGACCCGAGCAACACTGGATCACTTGCAAGTTAAAATCCTTGACAGCACATCTAACATCTGTTGATGATGATACAGTTCAAATTTAAGGTGCATTTTGAAAATCTGTGGATTTTATAAGAACAAGAAAAATTGGAGCAAAAACTCTGCATTTAGAAAGTCTGCACTGCAAAGATCAGGTACAGCAGTCTCATGCAACTTAGATGGTTGTGAGGCTTTCAGCATATTAGCTGAAAATCTGTGTCAAAGCATTCCACCTCTGCAGTCATGTGTCTGTCTTTGCTGATACACAGAGCAGAGGGGGGGGATGTGTCCTAAATAAATATGTAAGTAGCCATGCTGATTTCCTGGTACTCCTGCTGCTTCCACTGATGCTATTGATTTAATAGCTCTTTTAAAGCCCAAATGCCTCAGTCCTTGTGTCCTATGTTCTTCTAATTCAGATTCACAACTCCGTTCTGCATGCAATACTCTACTGACAAATGTAATTAATGAAGTATATAATAATAATAACATGGTAATAAAGTTAAAAATAATAAAGGTATCAAAACCAAACCAATGTTATCCTTCATCCGTCTGGGTGGATTAGATTCACGCTGACCACAGCGACAAGGGAAAGGCTAACAAGAATAATGTATTGGGGTATTTTTAGGGATGATTTATGTGATACCCGATCCAGGACAGCCAGCTAGAGAGTACAAACCACAAGGGACTGTGGATAGAACTGAATGGGGTCACTGGAAAGAAGAAAAAGTGGGTACACACAAATATAGAGGCATAATTTTACCTGGTTCTTGTACTTAAAACAGAATTGTGTATTTCATGCATTATTTTGTTTCTGTGTTCCAAAGTTGATTCTTTAATGGAAGAAAACACTTAATTGTGTTTAATCTGAAATGGATCATTATCTGAACCAGGGGTGTCATACTCTGGTCATCGAGAGCCACATGCCAGTTTTAAATGTTTCCCTGCTCCAGTGAATCTCATTAAAATTAAAGGGTCATTGTGCAGAAGTTTATAAGAAGCTGTTGGATCCTTTTGATTTGAATCAGGTGTTTAAGTGCAGGGCATAAACAAACCTACAGGATCAGGGACCAGACTTTGACACTCCTGATTTTATAACTTGTGACTTATGTAATTGATGCCCAATTATTTATAAATACAGCAGGTATAATATTATTAGTACTAATATTATTAGTTGGATTTTTGCTTCAAGCAGACATAATAAATGACTATATGATTCCAGCATATATCATATTAGCCATTATGTACCCAATGTTACTACCAGAATATTACCTGGTATTCTATGGTAACTGTATTAAACTGAATGTATATTATTTATAGAACTACTTGTTTCTACTGGTTCCTGACCTCACTTGCACTTTTAGATCAAGATTTAGACAACAGCATACAGTTTTCAAAGTCCTTCTTGGCAAAGTCCTTTTAGCAGCAATCCTAGAAATAAACAGAATATAGAGCTCCGAGGTCACACATTCCCAGCATGCAGCAGCCGAAATCATAACACTGCCATTTTGGCTCGAAGGTGCACTGTTCCACCTACTGCCAGGTACCCCGCCACTTGCAACTTAACGATGAATATGGTGAATGCTGAGCTCCATGATGCCAGAACAGCCGAAGACCAGTGAAGAAAAGAACATTTTACAGAATTCCCAAAGATCCACATAGAGAGGGATGGATAGCTGCTATCAAATATGACAGACAAGACAGACCGTAGACGTAACTCTAGTGATGATGTGATGTTTACTTCAAGTGATATATTAGTTATCAGCCTCTGTGATTACTAAAAATTGGTATCAGCCCAAAAAGAATCATATTGGTTTATCTCTAATATCAAATAGTGTCTTCTGATTTAAAATCAGACATAAAATATAAAGATATAAGATATAAAATTCACAGCCAGTACCACTCACTTTGAAGGAATTTTTCCTGCCAATATGGTGGTGTAAACATTGAGAAACGCGTGACATCCGGAGCTGTATTAAGTTGTTTTGGGTAAACGAGACTGGGCCCTTCACTCAAAGACTGGGGAGTGAATAGTAGCTGCAAGTTCTATAGTCAGCAAGACAAACAAACCTCATGTATAGAACCATATTTTACAGAAACAGATAAAAATGTTTGGTGGATTTACTGTCAAACAGTGTTTGGAAATAAGGCTGGAAGAAAGTATACAAAAAAGATACATATTGCAATAATGCAATGTCCTAATGTGCAGGGAAGACCAAATGTTACTTTGACATTTGCAGCCTACCTTAACATTCTTGGAGACCAGACCCCTGTGGTTTATGTTTTTCATCCACAACATGACTGGTCAGTCTTTTGAAAGGAACCTTTACAATCAGGCAGGTAGCCAGAAGGTTATATGAGCTTATTCATTTAGATCTACACAAAAATATATCTACAAAACTATCAAAAAGCAAAAATTCCACTACCTTAAAATAATCGTCTTTAGAATTTTGATCAGATCACGTATTCATTTTTTCAATGCAAACATTTTTAATGTTTCGGTGGGGTGTTGGAAAAAATCGACCAAAACTTTTGATATTAGTAAGAGCTGAACTTCGTTAAAAGACATGGGGATAATTCTTTGTAAGCACATAATTTCATACTCAGGTTCTTTTCTCCTTCTCTGCAGGTTAACAGCAATAATGCTGTTCAAGGAACTGTTAGGCAAAATACCATCCACACAGAGTATTAGTAAAAGAAGCCCAAAATACAAAACAAAAGTGAGATTTAAACAAGGGTGTTCTAAGAAGTACAGCTTGGACAAGTTTGTTTCTGTAGAAAGGCAGCTGTGCTTTACAACACTACCACAGGACTCTGTGATTCTCTGTCACCCAGGTCATGGTATTATCCTAGCTAGAATCAAAGGCAGCCGGACTAGTTTGTCTTGTGAAAACATTTCACTTCTCATCCAAAATGTTTCTTCAGCTTTAAACTGACTGGTAAGGTGTTTATATCAATCTGTATAGTCAGACATCACTCAGAAATGGTGTGAGATACAGTACATTGTATGTACTGTAGGCCTAAGTGTCTTGAATTGATCAAAAGATTATTTTTCTACTGTTCAGATCATGCATTATTGAGTATCCTAGCATGTTACCTGTACCTTTTTTCCCCTAAGGTCTCTGCCTTGATATTATTATAGCCAAATAAAGCATTTCAAGAAGCTTTAAAATGTTCTACTTTACCTTAATGCCCACATAAGAGCAAGTGAGTTTTTCCTCTTTTTTGGGGGGTGGACAAGACAGCATCTAAAAAAGAAAAGATTATATTTGAGCTGTTGTACAGCGTTCACTCTTTGTAGGGGTTTGACGTGATCAATGATCAGCCATGCACAGCCAGGTGTGTGAAGAAGCTCAACGAGGCACAAGCACAGGATTTATAAATAAACCAAATAAAGGATGGTGCCGTCAGTGACCCTTGAGATGAGGCTTTGGAAGGGTTGGAAAAGCAGACGTTTATCCTGAAGAAACTCATAAAGAGCTGTCTGTCAGCTGGGAGGTGAGTCAGCCCAGAGTACCATCATTAGAGAGAAGCAGCGCTCTGATCATGTCTCTGAGGGAAGATGACCATCAAGTAAAGCATATTCAGTCAAGACCACCGAGAAACATATTGAGCATATTGTTCATGTGTCATCTCTGCAGTCTATGCACACTCTGAAATAGAAAAAAAAACATATATAGCTACTCCTGGAGATTACTGCATATCAATAATCCCAAAATACAGTTTTTGAGTTATGTGAAACAGAAACAAGATGGGAACGATCCATAAGAGTGTAATTCTCTGCATGCTTTGTAGTCATAATGACTGTTTCTAAATTTGCAGCAAAAAGGACAACTTATCTTGTCATGAACATAGTAGAGCAAACCAGCAGGGCTTCCCTGGATAAATGTTTTATTTTTGTTGATTTTCTAGAATATTATAGTTAATAAAAGAGCAACATTAAAGATCTGAATGAAATGGGTGTTGAATCTTCTAAAGAGAAAGCTCAGTCGATTTATTGTATGACAAACAGTTTTCACTCCTTTTGCATGATACTGCATGAAGCTGCAGGGAAGTTGATTATCTTTGTTTTGTTTGTTTTCATTGCCTAAAGTAGTACAGGTCAGATGTAAACCTGCACATTTTTTAGGAAGTGTAAATAGATTCACAGTAAATCCCTGATATTTATTGCTTTCATCTGTGTGCTGGAACACTTATTTTACTTTTCCAGGTCAGCAAAATCATGTATAAATCTCATGAAAACACAGTTCTGCTGGTTAATCCATTTAAATATTTTTGTGCAGTATTTATGTGCAGATACACAAACAAAGATTTTTGAATATCTTTAATGCTGTGGACTGCACTGATTTTTACATAGCTTTCTGTTTCATTTATTCTTTAGTTTGATCAAAAGAAGACTTGGTTTGCAGCTTGTTGGTATGACTCTTCCCAGTTTGATTAAACCATCACATCACAAAGCAATGTCTATCCAATCACTGATCTTAATTCTTTCACAAGAGCCAAAGACTTCCTTGTGGACCGATGTGTGTTCTTAGAAGTTTCAAACTGGTGACCGGTGACAGTTTCTAATTAAACCTGTTTTCTCAGAAAACTCCATAACACAACTCTGATCATCATTACCACATATTCTGTACTGGAGAGATCTTTTTCTGTGTTTAGCAACATTTAAAACACCCTTTAGAGACAGGTTTCATTATTTTACCCATGTGCAACTAATACCAGCACATATTTTAGGTCTACAGCCTCAGGGAGCAGTATCAGACGAATCCCATAATAGTGCACAAAGATGAAGTCAAAAAGACACCGACCTCATCTGTCATATATTTGATCATTTAACATAAGGCAAAAAAATGATGAGGTAGATATGACAAAATGCAGGCTACTTCATCATTTTTCTCTGACTGTTAAACACAGTCTCCAGTAACCTGACTTCCCACTGGGGAGTCTATTTTCAGAGCTTTAGTGTGCAAGTCTGCATTTTCTTTTAAACATTTTTCCGGCAGTCTTTAAGCTTCGGAGTCTTTTTCAACAGTACAGTTAGAGAAAAATGCATGTTAGTGCAGATATGAGATACAAAGAAAACCAGGAGTAACAAGGAGGCAAGGATCTGCTTCATACACTTCTCCACACAATGGAATCTGGAGCTGAAAGTGAGAACGAGCTTAGGCAGGGCCGGCTCTAGGTTATTTAGTGCCCCAGGCGAGAGTGCCCCTCAGTAGCTTGCTGTTCAACGCCCCTAGGCTCCACAGCCTGTCTCTGCCTCCTCCTTTCCGATATCTCCTCATCCGTATATTCTGGCTCAAACCGATAGGGACGGCCGTCATATTCAAAGTTTTCTTCTATTTCCAATTACGATTCCAATTCTTCTGCCATGTTGTTGAAATGTTAGCCTCCGTTAGCATCCCAGTGCTTTCCTCTGAGCGCCAGCTGTAGTAAACAAAGTGAGGTCGCTAATGGCTGGCTGCGTGCGGAAGTGACGTCACGCCCCCGACGCTGTAAAAAAAAGCATTTTAATCTCAGCCCAGGAGCGTAAAAATTCAAAAAGGCACTGGGACGGAATGAATACTACGGTATTTACACAAGACATTTTAAAAAGTAGCTGATTTTTAACTGATTTAGTATCGCAAACGCACGCCCAATACTGTTCCATGTATGGAGTTTTGGTGATTGCCGTTTGAAACTGAAATATCTCAGGGAAGGATCCAAATCTCCAAAAATTACCATAGGTGTCCAGTACACTTCAGTTTACATCACAATTAAGGCCCCACTTGCAAAATAAGTTGCATTCTCCCTTTAAGGGCAAAAACACTGGTTTGAAGTGAAGCAGAACACATTTACACACAAGCAGAGAAATTTTGTGCCTGAGTTTGGAGAAAGAAGAGTATGATATTTGAGCATGAAAACAAAGAAATGTGCTAATAAAATTACAAGGCTCTTCATGAAAGACAGTAAAAATACTCACATACTGCCTTAAGTATGTTAACAGGCTATGTTGGCCTGAGCAGGTTACCACAGAGTCTGTAGATTTTTGTAAAATGTTAATATAAACCACTGAACATGTGGTTTGACACCTTGTGCATAAAATGGAAGATTTACAGACACAAAAAGTCCTTTGTGGAGAAATTAGCACCCACAATTTAACTCTTGTCTTGTCTCAGAGTGGTTTTAGTTTACATCAAAGGTTATCATTAGATGTTTCACCCACTTGTAGAGCTATAGAGCAGCATTTTTACTGGTGGCCCCTTGTGATGCATTTTTTCATAAGTTTAGTAAGGCCCAAGAATAAACATCAGGGGACAAATAAATATAATAATATGTTGTTTTATGGCATGGCAGAAAAATGCAAGCACCTCATTTTCACTATATTCATGCAGACATGGATACATGTCTCTTTTGTAGAAATCCTTCACACATTGTTAACATGCATGTGCATGAACTGGATTCCTATACCATTGATACATGCTGTCATTCCCTCATAATAATAGCAGTCAAGACTTGTGACAAGACTACATAACTTTCAAACCCCTTTTGACCACAGACTGATATTTATCATACACATTCCTGGAGTCATCATTATTTTGCCTTACAGCACCACATATATATCAACATGCCGGTTTAGTTACACACCATGGCTGAATCAGTAATCCAGTATTAGTGGAAAAGAAAGTACGTGACAGAGCAGTAAACAAGACTAGACTGGGCATAAATATCTATTCATGGAGGTGATCAGAATCAAATCAGAGATTTCTAAACATTCATTCACATTCCAAAGCCTCATTATCAGGTCATCATTGATGGTAAATATTTATAGCATCAGTCAAATAAGACTATATCATATACAAATGCAGTATATGCAAAACAGTTATAAGAAACAAAATCACAAAAAAAATTAAAAGATGAACATGTCCTCTTACCACAAGGGGGTTAAATTGCTCCAAAAACATGAGCAGGTCGGATCTGAAGAATGTACGAGCCTCATCTTTATAAATAGCAGAGTGCAGATACATGATACGTGTGTTCGTGCATCATTTATGCATCGGCCCCAGGATACTTTACTTAAAAACAGTGTAAACATTCATCTGTTTGAAAGAAAACTCTGTTGAATTGTTTTTAAGTATTTACCTCAAACTGACTCCTTATGTAAAGTCAATAACACAATGAACTTACTGCAGGTGTGGTCAAAAGAGAAAAAAGTCAATGACTTCCGCCTCCGTCCATTTCTGCTGGTTAGAGTGAACACCTGCGCCTACAGAGACCAAATGAGATTACCATTTAAAAAGCTAATTAGTAGGAAAATTATGCTTGGAAACTCAGAAACTGCTCATGAGGTCAGCAGTGTAGGATGCAGCCGCAGATTCCAGGAAATATTGCTGTCCCTCGTGGATGTTAAATGTGTAGAACAGGGACACATTTGCAAGGATATTCATAAAGGAAATGCTATGTTTTTAGGAGTTAATTTTTCATGAATCATTTTAAAGCTATATTAGCGCCTCACTGCATCCTGCGTTGCAAAATCCTCAACAATGTCCTATCCACAGAGAAAACATTCTGTAGTACAACATGAACAAACCCAAAAATCTTTTATGTGCTGACAGCAGCTTTCCTTACATTCATGTTCCCTGATTCGAGACGCTAATTGTTAAAAAAATGCTGACTTTTATTCTGCCTGCAAAAACTGCATCAGAACCTAAAATACATATTTAAATATTTGACAGACAGGGATGTGCTGGCCTGCCATGGACCCGCACAGCAAAGCAGAGAATGGAAGCCTATACTGAGGTTTCACGATGTCGGCTCACTTCTGACCGAGGTGTATCACCATGGCAACTTATCTTAAGAAAGTTAGTTTCTTTTCTGAATAATTAACTGTCTTAGAAAAGTCTTAGTACTGCAAAGAACAGTCTTAGTAGCCAGTTCTTAGTGACATCTCCATCATAGGGGTTAGTAAAGCCATAATGCCTAAAGATACCCTGATACTGTATATTGAACCTAGGCCGGCAAAATCTCCATACATTTGAAAGGGTGTTAGATAGAAGTTGGCCCAGATTGATTTAAATATTTAAAAACACAACATCTGACTGTACTTTTTAACAGGAAGTGAAGCTAAATTGCACACAAAGCTACAAGAAGTCGCCTTGTTTGGCATATCACGCTTTATCAAACACAAGTTCTGCACATTTTCCACAGTTTGAGTTTACAGATCAGAAAATGACTTCTTTGATTACTTTATTGTCAGTGCATGAGAATGTACCAAACAGCTAGTCCTGACCTGGTAACTGGTAGTGCAGCTCATCCACATTAACCAGCGAACAGAAAAACTGCAGGAAATCATAATGTGTAAAATTCATGTTCACCTGACATTAATGCTGCTCTCATTCAAATGAGCAAAGGAGAAAGAGGCTTATTTAATTACAGTCATGCATTCAGTGTTTCTCTTAAAGCTGGCATGACTAAATATGTTTTTGTTTGCTGTCTGCCAAGTTAATCTCATGGCACAATGAAATGCCTCCCACAGCTGGAAACTGTGTGTGGGCAGCTTTTGAAGCAGAACAAAAGAAATGGAGAGGCACTTACCCTTAGACATACACTGTCAGCCATACATAGAAACGTGTGATTGTACATGCAACTGCTCACTGTAGAACACACACACCTGGACATGCACAGCAATAAACACACTTCAACTATTACTTCATCAGAGGAAAGTAAACTGTACATGCTCTCTCTTTTAATGCACAACACACATGTGTAACTTACTGCAGGCAATGTCTTCTTTTGTGCTTTTGGATGGAGAAACTACAGAGGATGACAGCTTCATTTCATGTAGAACAAGAAAAACAAAAGTCTAAATGGATTTTATCAAGCCTTTTTTGGCTTTCATGGATTGTCTGTCAGTTTTGGAAATGGTCAAACGCCACTGAGAGAAGGAAAGGTCGAACTGTAAACTCTTTGTATTGACAGCATTCCTGTAAGTTTGGACAGTTTCTGCCTAGCAGACATAACAGAACTTGTTGAAATGAGAAAAAGAAAGATACAACTCTGCACAATGCATTGTTTCATCTACAAATTTAATCTCAATTTATTTCAACCCACGGATGCATGAATTTAAAAATGGCATTACCATTTCTTCACATGAAATATTTAACTTCAAGAGTGATGCTTTATTTTCAATGTCATTTGGCTTTTTCATTTCTAGGTTTTCTGTAAAACTTTTATGCAACAGTATTCAGTCATATATCATGTATCTAATCTATTAAAAAACAATGGTGTCATTAAAATTTCCTGTTTATTACTGAGACAAACTTGGTCATTATAATGCATATGTGTAGATTAAATTTTATGATATATATATATATATTTTTTTTGTGAGTGACAGTGCATCAGGTGACTAACTAATAACCACTGACGAGGCTAATTTGCAAATTTACCATCCTTACCCATTCACAAGGAAGCAGCCTTTAAATACAGTGGATGTCCATTGTAGAGCACATGAGGCATCCAGGGATTAAAGTAGCACTATGTAATTTCTGCCCTTCAAAATATGTTTCTGTGCTGTTTTAATAATGTTTTAATATGCACATTGTTACATCCATCACTACCTAGCAGCATCCCGAGGCTGAGAAACTGCACTTCTCCTGCCAACCCAGAGAATCATGTGGCAGCTTTGTTTTGCCTTATATTGTACACCACATCACATGCTAGCAACAGGCTATAAACACACTGGCTGCTTTGGTGTGCACAATGACTGATTTGGCAAAAAAAAAAAAAAAAAAAAAAGAAAAAGTAAGAGGACATTAACAGTGGAACAGAAGAAAAGACTGATTAGACATCAGAATGGCTAATTGTTAAGGAAGCTAAAAGACTTCAACTTGCTAAAAAGCAAAGGTTACGTCCTTTAATCCTGTAAAGCCAAACATATCATTTTTGATACATACCATTTCTGATACATTTTGTTTAACTTTATGGTAAAAACTTTGCTCAAAACCCTGTAGTATACAATATGATACTTGTCTACTGCTCCCTAATGAATACCAGGAAGCAGAAGACCACACTACAGTCAGTTTGACATGTCGCATGGTAATAAATGGTAGTTATACCAAAGAAAATTTGTTAATTTTTTTCCACATTTTGTTAAACGCCCAAATAAAGATGTCCGGTTTAAAAAATGTATATAGTTTTTCTTGAGTTAGTCTTTAAAGGATTAACATAAGAATAATCTTTAGAGAAGCATAGGTGGATCATGGGAAGGAAGTGTTTGATTTAATTTAATAACAGTAGTTACTATAATAACAGTAATAAGTAATAACAGTTCAAATCTACAAATGTAGGCGTGCAAAGAGCAATAATATAATAATAATATCTATCCATCCATTCTCTATGCCTGTTTATTCCAGTGCAGGGAATAAGTAGGGCTTTAAAAAGGTTTGAGGTTTGACAAATGCTGTTGTCATTTAAAGACAGATGGCATTTAGCTGTTATTTAAAAAGAAAACACCTGAGTGGTATGTTAGGAAAAAATAAAAAGATTAATGTTGGTTAAGGATGACCCTGTTGAGGCCTTTCTAATTTGTTTTCTGCGCAGCCAGTTAATAACTTCGACCTTTCACTAGCTCAGTCGACATGCACACACACAATTACTTAAATCAAGATGATATCCATAAGGTTATTTCTCAGATTATCTTCTGCAATATTGGCTCAACTGCAAATCTCAAGGGGAAATTACTGCACTTTCATAAGAAATAAAATCAAGTGGCATGTAAAGTGTGTGTCATGGAGAAAGGTAAAAAGGAGAGAAGGGATACTGTGAAAGCATTTTCAGTTTGATGAGCATAAACAAGAAATACATGGGTGTACATGATTTGCAAACTTAGTCTCCTTATGAAAAAGAAACAATAGGGAGCCCCCACCCACACAATGCTTTTAAAACAAAAACAAAGAAATTCTTTTAAAACAACAACAATCTTCCCACATGAAAAGACAAAACCACTACTGAACAGGACACTGGATATATATATGTGTATATATATGTGTGTGTGTATATATATATATCAGTATCCCTGATATTAATAATATGTAAAAATATAAGACGTAAAACAATGAAATAGACCAAGTTCTACTAAAAACGGCATAAAATAAATTAAATCGAATCAAAATCAAGTCTCATTCTTGGCTGAGAGCAGATGGCTAAAAGTTCTTTTTAAAATGTGTTTTAACGAAGGGAATTGTCCTACATGTAAAGGCAGATTGTTACACATTTTGGGAGCAGCATGGAAAACACTGTCCCTCTGAGCTTCTGCTTAGATTTCAGTACAGCTAGAGGCAGCTGATCAGCTGACCTGAGAGACCAAGCCACAGTAACCAGGTGGAGCAGCTGAGTGAGGAAAGGTGAGGCAAGGCCATTTTAGGACTGAAATACAAATAAAAGAAGTTTCAAATGACTCGGAAATGCATAAATAGTAATGTGGTCGGTATATAATATGTGCCAGAGTTAACAGTCAGGAGTGTCCCGCCTCTCGCCTGCTAATTGCTGCGACAGGCTTCAGCCCCCATCGCGACCCTGAATTGGATAAAGCAAAGAAGATGAATGGATGGTCTCTGAGTTGGTGTGTGCTCTTGGAGTGTTTTGTTTACAAAACTTTCCACTTTCACTCGTAACAATGTCCACACAGTTTCTACTGCAACATCCTGTCAGTAGCTGCTGCCGTGGATGAGAGCTGCGGTGTTGCAGCAGGAATATCTGGATCTAGTTGTACAACATTCCCAAGTGGATTCAATTCTGTGGTTCTTTTTCATTCATTTGTCTTGTTTATTTGTCTAACAAAGGCATTTTCTTTTCAAATAACATTGCACTGTGCATCTGTAGCAGATAAACTGATGTTGAATCTTATAGATTTATACCTTTAAGATGTATAGGTTTACACCCTTATTATTGTGTCACTTTAGTTTGTATAACATATGTAGAAAGTGGAGTCTCTTCTGTTTAGTAATGTTACGTCAGTTCCACATATTGGCCTGCAGGGGGAGCATCGCTTCAACTCGGTCATTAGAAACACTGACATGAGAGCTGAACGATCGCTTCTGATTCCTGTTTCCCTTATTCAGGTAAATATGTGTGGTTCTGTACATTTGGAAAGATGTTGTCAAAAACTCGGTCATTAAAAACACTGACATGAGAGCTGAACGATCGCTTCTGGTTCTTGTCTTCCTTATTCAGGGGTATTACAGCTGCACGTCCGGTCTGAAGTGGTGTGTGTCAAGCAATCTGTGCATCTATGAAGCAGAGCTTACAACGGTGACTGTGTAGCCACGCTGATGCAGAAGAAGCTCTAGGCTATAATTAACCTTAAAAAAAAAGAGACTGCATTGCTTCCAAGCCTTCAGATCACACTGTAAAAAACAACAATCAGAACAATCACACACACAAACAAAAATAAAGACAATGATAATAAATTAGTAAAAAACAGAAAATAGGCCTGCTTATGCAATAGAGCAATGGCAGCAGTGATAAAATGATGCTTCAGTCAGTTCGTCCTGCATGGAAGCAGGAGGAACTCCCCAGCCAATGGGCCACAAGGATTGAATGGGCCGTACTTCGGGCTCTGGTGTGATAGAGGGCTGAAAGGTCATCATCTCATCTAATCCAACAATAGGCTACATGTGTTTGTTACAAGCTGTAAACAAACGCATCAGAGATCACTTGAAATATAATTCCCTCTAACAGATACACTCACATGGAGCAAAATGGATACATTACTGTCTTTCTTGACTCAATATAATTTCAACGAAGAAACAGGATATTGTGTGTTGTGAGAAAATCACTGTGGATGTTTGAAAATAAAACATCTGGATTTGGAAACAGGGTCTGTGATTGCTTTGTAATAATATAATCAAGAGTCATACGTGAGCCTCTGAAGTACTGTGAGAAAGATTTCCTGTCTGCATCCCGTGGACTCCATCCATTAAAATTAAATTTGATGTTTAGTTGCCACACTCTATCAGGCTCAGTCTGGCAGTTCTTTCACACCGTAAGCTTTAATAAAACAGTGCAGAGGCCGACAAAAGGCAAAATATATATTTACTGTTCTGTGTAATTAAAATCAAGAATGTTCACTGATATGTCAGCACTTTAAATGATCATTCGCATTGTTAAGCCAGTCAGACACAGATGAGTGAATGTAGGTCAAAGCATGTCTGTTGGGGTTAAGATAGAGAAACACCGGCTAGTCTCTTGAAAAAGTTACAAAATGACTGTGTGCCAGTACACCATCTGTGCAGCTGCTGATTGCAATAGCCAAAAAAAAACAGAAGGTTAATGTGGAGCCAGGCCATAGCCTCCCATCCAGGTCCACAAATAGACTGGCTCATGTTCAGTCAGGAGGTCTTTCACTCACATTTATCTACCAAATTTCATCTCATTCCTCTCATTGTTTTCCTGATTAGCTCTTCCATAAAAAGATTTATTTCCAAAGATGTTTCACATATTTTTTTAAAAATATTTAATAATATTCAAAGAATACTAATGATTTTAGCTAAAGTTTTTAATTGTATCAGATGAGCATTATTCACATACAGGAGCACCACTTCCCTGCAAGCTCTCACACTAATTACACTGGAACACTCTTTGTCTGCACACTAAATCCCTGAAACGTGATGTGAAAATTACAAGGATTTCATTAAATATTCAGTTATTTATGGACTCAATAGAGAAACAATCAGTAACGGCAAAGACCTCCTAATAATATGGGCGGACTATATACATTTTGAAAATACCTTCTAAAAAAATATCATTTGTATTTTGTCTACAGAGTAATACAATCTGCTGAGAAATCAGCAAAACAGTTCCTGAAAAGATTTATGTGACTCCTCATTAAATGCTTTATTTCTACACAGAAGTGCAAGTGTTTCTAAAACATTTTCTATCCCCGTTTGAAGGAATTGTAGGAATTAAGATTCCCAGGCCCCTGTGCCTGTCTGTCTGTCTGTCTGTCTGTCTGTCTGTCTGTCTGTCTGTCTGTCTGTCTGTCTGTCTGTCTGTCTATAAACATTTTCTTTTTTCTTTTTTTCTTCAAAAAACTAAATGGATTGTGCAGAAAATAATGGGGACAAGTTGACAGCTGTTTCGGCTGTTTCAGAAAATACCTTTTAAAAAAATATCATTCGTATTTCATCTACAGCGTAATACAATCTGCTGAGAAATCAGCAAAACAGTTCACCGGGGGGCAGTGTGTCCCTATAACGCGCATTGCTAACAAATTTGTCCCGTTTTGGCTACCGCATTTCAAGATGCTGATGCAAAATGGCAGCCTTGTATTAGGCACGTAGCCACATATGTTTTTATAAATACTTAATTCTAAGCAATGACAATGTTTGTATTTTGGTGCGATTGTGAATAGACTTTCGTAAAATACATATTTATGAAAGCAATACTTGATTTTCATTAATATAAAGCCAAATTACTTACACATTGTGCCTTTAACAATGTACTGCTCTGTGAGAGAAAGCCTCTTTCCCGCATGTATAAAAGTAGGAAGATCTTGCTGTGACCTCCTATGCCACCCTCTGGCATATCATTCTAATTTAATTAGAACAGCTAACATTTGAGTTGCAGACTATTATGAGGGGGGCATTACTTAAAAACCATAACCTATATATGCCCAAAACTCTCAGAAGAATTCAGTTCCTCTTAGAAATGCTATCTGGTTCAGGTTTTAATTTCAGAGACTAGTGGCTAAAAATCAGGTATCAACAATGAGAGACTGATGATATGGAAATGCAGTGAGCAGACAGGGAATAAGCATGAATATTAATTGCTGTATTTCTCTTTATAACTTGAAAGAGAATTGCAACAGGCTCCCTTGTTTTGAGCCTGAGGAAGCAGCTATGCAGAGAAATGTGGAAAAATATTTAACAGAAATTTCCATTTTGGCTTGATCAAGGGGACAACTGACGTTACAGCAATATATGACACAATCTCATAAACTTTGTAAAAGACAGTCTTGCTGTGTAGAAAACAAAATTATACATGCAACACATGCGTCTCATGTCATCCAAGAACTTTGTACAGTTCAGAACTTAGCTTTCTATAAGGATGAGCTACAGTACTTCAGCGCCTCTTGTTCCTACGAATGCACACCTCTCATTCAAAGAACAAATTAATGTTTTGAAGGTGGAAAAAAGACCAAGTTGCCATTGTTGCGCTTCTGTCAACATCATTCCACTGTCAACAAGTCAGCATGCTAGAGTGCAGAGAATCCATGTAAAGCACAGGTTGCTAACAGTAAGACATGAAAGCAAGCCTTCACTAAGAAAATAAATTACCTGAGTGAAATAAAAAGGACCATGAAGATTTAAAGTACAGCAAAACAGGGAAATTATTTGCAGGAGCTGATAAGAGTGCTTAAAACTCCAGTGATAACAGAGGTGCACCAGGTACCTCAGGCTCCACTGATGCTTTGAACTGGTCAGTTTCACAACCAAGAGCAAGAACTACCATGAAATTGTTCTTGATTGAAACTTGGAGGGTGATAAAGTCAGGTCAGAATTCTTTAGAAAGATCAGTAAGACCACCAGCAATACATTTACATTTAAGAAGTCATCAAAGTTTGGTACTAGTGACATCCTGAGAGAAATTTCTTTGTTTTTTTTTTAAAAGGAAAAGGATATCACAATTTTTCAAAGGAGGAAGTAGCATACTTTATAAACAAAGGAAAGAGCAACACAACACATTACATTGTTTCTTTATTCAACAAACCTAAGGGAATAGAAGCACTATATAAAAACACACTATGTAGAGTCTAACTACTTCCACTGGAATTAAGATGGTAAAGTAGCAGCTAGCTGTTGCAAATCAAATGCAACACCTGGCGTTTAATTGTTCATCATCATCTCATCCTTAATGAATGCACCTCCTATAAAAAGCCGACATTTACTGCTGGTCTGGAGTATTCAAGTGTGTCGTACAACTTAGATAACTTCAAAATGATGTCTTTATTACAGATTGACATAACAGCACTTAATGTCACAGAGTACGAAAAACCTACAGTATAAATCTTTTCCTCTGCCCTCTGCACTTTATTTATGGATATTTTGAGGCGGCTGATGAAACTGAACATGAGTTTACGCCGTACAGCCTGTAACATGCTCACCCCAGCTGAGACAAACATCTCACTAGCACTGGTCCGTCTTGGCCTCTTAGCAGTACCTGCAGAGCATCATTACAGGTAACATGCAGCCTCTTGGACTGCATGTCCACAAATCAAGTGGTGGTGTCGTTGGTTGACATTTCCGACAGTGGTGTCCGCTATCAGTCCTCGATATGGAGACATGATATAGTTGTCTTCTGTGTATGTAATTGTTCCTGTGACTTTTAAAGTTTTTTTAAATTTTAACTCTGTCTGTACAGAACTCAAATTTCTGCGTCAGCGTGTTTGCCTGAGTATATACTGTAATGTTCTGCATTGCCTATTTATGTCGGTATCATCAGACAAATACTCAGTTATTTAATTTTATTGGTTACAGATAATGCAGTATTGGACAAATAGAAAACAGGAAAAGTCATATCTCTGTACTATTTAGATCTATATATCATACCATAATTTTACCTGCATTGGATTTGATATCATGTTCCAGGCAATACTGTGAATAAATATTAAGTAGCTGCTGCAGTCTAGCAATGCTTGGACTGAATACAACTAAGTCATCTGCATACATCAAATGATTGAACAGCAGATTACCAGATATACAACCAATGTTACAAGCATTTAGTCTTGTTGACAGATCATCCAAATAGAAGTTAAAAAAGAACCGGAGTTAAATTCCCCTGTCTGACACCATTACCAACCTTAAATGGAGCAGACTCACTTTTACCTTATTTGACGTGCATAGATTGCTGGGCTACCAGTAGACTAATATGTGTACAATATATTTGGGAACACACCTCTGCACTAACTTTATAAATAATTTTCGTGGTTTACCCGATCATAAGCTTTGGAAGCATCTAAAAAACACATAAAAACAGAGGAATTTTGATTCTTATATTTTGCAATAAATTCTTTAAGAGAATATATGCACAGGTCAGTGCCAATTCAATATTAGTTGAATGTAGTTCAGTATTTTGAAGGCCCATCTTTTTTGTCCAAGTGACGGGAGAAATGTTACCGCGTCCTCTGCAGCACCGAATACATGCTCCACATCTGTCCCATCTTGTCACGGTAAAACACTGATAGTGGTCGGGAACCTCATCTGGAATCTGACGTCCTTACTAATGAGTGGTCTGCATGTTATGGATTGTACCAGTTTCCCAAGGAGACCCAAAAGATAGACTGGCATTTCAATAAGGTATATTTACAGCAGTTTATCTGAGAAAATCCAGAGCCATGGATAGGTCTTGGCCGGGACCAAACCTCAGATTTTCCGGAGGCACCAGGTTAGCAGAGGCAGGCAGGGGATCCAAAGCTGATGACCTGTCAGCAGAACACTGGTAAGTCACACACAAGAAACTAAATTCAGAAATATGACACCTCATCCTTACTGCTACATAGAGTCAGTGGAAGAACTGGCACTGGATGTAGACTGGCAGCTTGAAACTGTAAAACTGATGACGAGACGAACTTCAGGTGAGGAGCAATGACACTGTGTAATGCCAATCTTCTCTGGAACCTGCCTGCCACTGCAGCGGGAAATCCTGATGTGCCTGAAAGGGAAAACAAAAGCAAAACCAGATCCCAATATTGTGTATCTTCCTCACAGCTACAGAAAGGTTCTGTTGGATAAAGAATGTTTGTCCCTTGTACTGAAGACTTCAGTTGGCGTTTATTAGCCATTGGCCAATAATTGGCCATTATTCTAAGTTTGTGTCTTGAGTTGTGTAGTTTAATAATGAACGGATGGTTCTTCTGTTCTCTCAGTGCAGGACTTCTGTGGGCTCCCTCAGTTCTTTCTCCACCCGCAGACCAAGTATTTTTGGGAGCTATACTTCAAAGATTTGCCCTCAAATCCTTCCAGAAGGTTAGTGATGTGAATATTGTCTCTTTCGTTGCTGTTTTCCATACCCTCAACATGCTCAATTAATACTTGTAACAGTGTTTCCGACTCTTTGAGCTGTTGCATTAGAGTTGTCACGTTGTCTTCCTCAGTCGATACTTTCTTCGACCTCAGTGATACACTCTACTTGGGCATCCAGCGTTTTGTTGATATTTTCCAGGGTTGCACATTAAGATGATTGAATTTCTCATCCATCACGTCACTGATGTTTTTAGTCACCTACCAGACAAGTGTTGCAATGTCCAAGTTAGCCACTGTGCTCTCCATGTCCACGTTAGCGTCCAATCCAGACGTTGCAGCTATTTTTTCTCTGGTTTATTGTCTCATCGTTGTTGGCTTTTATTGTACTTTCGATTATGCAATTACAAAAACTTCTTGGAAAAATTTTGTGGAAGCATTTGTGGGAAAACATTAAAGCAGAAGAAAGTAACTTTTGCTCTCGTGCTCCCTCTACTGGTCCCCTATGAAAGCTCACTGTCGGAAACATTCTCTCCATCCATCAACCCCCCCATCCCCCCACTACTGTTTCCTTTTTTTCTGCTCATCAGACAAAGGTATTGTCAGTCTTTTTGGTTCTGCCATCCGTGTGCACCAAAGGGTGTCGTCACTAACTATGGCAAGTGTTTCAAGCTCGTTTTTTACGTGGCTTTTATGGTTGTACTTCTGTACGAGTGCCATAAACCAGGTTTGTTCTCCCAAGAGTTACTCAGGTCTGATCCTCTGAATGTTGCAAAAGCTGCTTTCAGGACACAGACACCAGAGGGAGGGGAGGGACCGGCAAATCACCCCGCCAAGTCTTTGTTCACCCCCACAGTTATTCTGAAAGCATTTACCAAGGTAAAAAAGTTACATAGTTCTGCTTTAAGACATGGAATTATCAATCAGCACAGGTGCAAAATAAAAATGATAGTACTTGCTCCCTAGGCGGTGCTCACGTGAGTAAAACTATGTGACATAGGACCTAAGGAAAACATTTTCACAACTGACATGTGTGCATTTAATATGCATTGGTACTGCTGGTATTCCTTTGGTGTCTTGGTAAACC
Source organism: Craterocephalus amniculus (assembly GCA_036024015.1). Classification (NCBI taxonomy): domain Eukaryota; kingdom Metazoa; phylum Chordata; class Actinopteri; order Atheriniformes; family Atherinidae; genus Craterocephalus; species Craterocephalus amniculus. Next base: position 4,794 of record JAVQJG010062051.1, on the reverse strand, counting down.
ATGATAATAAACCAACATAACAGCAAAACTTTGTAAATAATTTGAAAGTACTCTGTACATTTCATTCTGTGACCTGTCAAAGATCTGCTGTGAAAGCATCCATTATAGCTGAAAATGTCACCCTGTCCAATCATTGTGATGAAACTGCCATGTTGGGTTTAGACAAGAGGTCTGGAAATGTTTTCCAGACTTCAACAAAGGTGGCAGAAGCATCACAAAAATGATAAAATAGACTGTTAAATCAGTTTACCCAATAAAACCACTTGTCCCCTGTAACTCATCAGCCTTCTAGTGTATATAAGACTTTTTGTAGACTTTCTATAACAATTTTTTACCCATAATATTGATGTAATTAACTTGTCAGACAGCATACATAAACTAAATAAAGCCCATACTGTATGCTGTGTAAAATCTTCCTCAAACAAATAAAATTGTATGTTTCAAAACATTATGGTGTCTTGTCTTCTGTGGTTGTCAGGTTGCACCCCTTCCAGTGGAAGTAACAGCCACAATATGAGATGTGGCTTTCAGAGGATTCTTATACATACAGTGGGTTGTGTATCTACAGTTCACACTGCACTTGAGCACTGTGGTCAAAGTGCAACTTCAGAGGAACAAATGTTATTTTGATTAATAGTGTCAGTTTAAAATTTTAGCCTTTTCTTTTTGACACAAATATAACTAATAATCATAAACACAAGAAAACGACAGCAGATAAGAAGACTGATGGAGAGAATGCACCATGTTGTGTTAGCAAGACATCACAGTAGCTCCTACCAGTAATGCACTGTGGTCTATATTGACCTGCAAAGATTTAAGACTAGTGTGGAGTTAAACTAACAAATTATTTTTATGAATATCCAAGTGCAGTTTTTAGTCACTTACATAAGGTAGGAGACAGGTTGGACTTTCTCCGCCCTTATAACACGGTCTGTGTGTATGCTATCTGGCCTCTGGGCCCAAAATCCCAATTCAGTTTTAAACTGAAATCAAACAGGAAAGAGTAACGATCCAGAAAATGTGTGTGTACAACGTCTAACCAAGCCACCGTTTATTTATACAGCACAACCAAGGTTAACTAAAGTGCTTTACAGTACAAAGCATAGTGTTGCCTCATGCATGAAATGCACCACATAAATAAATGTTAATGCAACTTGAATGAGAAAACTGGGTTTACTAAACTGCTACAGCTAAAAAACACCAATAATGTCCATGTGATTTCAAGAGAAATGTTGTTAACCATGGTGTTTCTGAATGCAAATTACCATGAATTTTGCACATGAGAAACGTTAGAATTCCCCATGATTGCTGATTTGTGAACTACAGACCTACACATGTTTGATAAATACCCTTTTCTGTGTGCTTGCATTAAAATTGTATTTGTTGGATGCAAATGTTTGATAAATAAGGAGCATTTCAAGGGAAAGCAAAGGAGATTATCCGTATGGCACATGAGGCAACCCAATGATCAAAACTAGCATGAGAATACATGCAGTGAGTCAATAGGAAAGGCATCATCAGCAATATCATCATAACTATCACTGTCAATGTACATATGTGAGAATATATATTTTAAAATGTGTAATGCATAAATTGATAAATTGAAATCCCATCTTTTTGCAAAGCTATGACAAATAAAAGAGCTTTCAGACCTCTTTTATTGGATTGGAATGGAAAGCAGACTTGACCCAAGTAACGGGAGAAGTCTTGCCGGGTTGTATAGTGTCAACAAATCAGATTTTTCGTTATTTCCAGAACAATGCAGTGTCTTGTACGCTAGCATCAAGCTTTTGAAAATCATCTCTTTAGTATACAGGAAGTTAGTATAATATGAGAACCAGAATGATGGTTTTCTTTTTGGTTTTTTTTTTTGAGTACATGAGAAGTATTCTGGATTACAGTAGATGCAATTGTCTCCATTGAAGTAGTCAAACCTAAAGATGTCATATGAAGAGAAATTTTCTAAATTATGCCAAGCCTTCAGTCCCCTAATTCTAGGTGTTTTCTTCAGCTTGTAAAGTAATGTAAAAGTGTAAAACATTTGGTAAAGTTTTCATATGGCTGTTGTGTCCAAAATGAAACAAATACTTTTGGCTCATTATTTTGTTTTCAGCATTGCTGGCTGAAGACGACCACTGATTACTGGGTCCTTATATCTGTTGTCCTTATGAAGAGCACCTCGGGTATCGATTCAGCATGCTGCAGTGGCCTTTTCCACTCATTTCTCCTCAAATCTCGTGAGCTGAACTGAAACCATAAGTTCTCTCTGGACACGCCTTTTAGCAGCTTTCTAAGCTTTAGAAGGAATTAAAGAAAACAGCTTTTTCTTTCCAAACACTGGTCAAGAGGGGATAGGCTACACCAAGTGATTGAAAAGTGGAAGTGCCTTATCTTATGTCCAAATATGGTACAATTCCAGTTCCATTAAGCTTGTGAAAAGTCTCAAAATGACAAAGGATCGAGGAGGTGCATTTCCCATTAACACCAAATATACTTTTACAGCTCAGGCACAACCACAGTTGTGATAAATGTTGTACTGCATTTAGTGCATTCAGAGTAGTGTTGTGTAGTGTACTGTGGTTTAAATGGCCTATTTGAAGATTTGTTGAAGTTAATGCTGCCCCACTGGTCCCTTCACAGTTATAATAAGAAATGTCTCTTCTTTTAACCTCAGAGAAGCGCTGACATAAGCAGCTCCCTAACCACTCTGAGTCTTTTATATCTTTAAACTGTACACTCTTTTAAACCCACCAAACATTCAATAAAAACTAAAAGAAACAACACTTTGATGTTCAATGGAAAAAAAGGAACTTTTTTTTTACTTTAAGTTTTATTGTCAAATAAAGAGTTGTACAAGAATACAGACAGCAAAAAGCAAATGGAAGTTTTTATTTTTTCTGCTGGAGATCTCAGGGTGCACAAGTGTTGGGTTTAAAGGGAATAAATGAAATCTTTTGTCCATAGAGACCAACTGTAATGAATAATAGATTAATTGAATTTCTTGCTGTGTACTGATCGGAATAAAGCAACAATTACGCATGCCATTGCAGCAGAGGGCAGAGAAGGAAAAACTCATTCTGATAGTAGTCCAAGAAGAAATAATATGATAGGTTTTCCTAAATATAAATCACTCAAAACATCTTTCCACCTTTAGCTAAATCCTGTTGAGCCCGGATTGACACTCAAGTCAACTATTTTCGAGGTTTGCTCATCAATGGATGATCTCCCCTCTGCCTTCATTTCATTTAACTCTGACAATAGGTCTCTGTAGTCCACAAACAATCATTAAACCGGCTGTGATGTGTAACACAGAAGTAATGCAGTTGATCTTCCTTTTTTTCACAACAAGACCCTTTTGTCCTTAAATCTTCCATTCACACTCATGTGAGTGCAGGTGCACATGAAAGGCATATCCTTTATAGAAATGTCAAAAATCAAGGTTTAATGAGCCTTCTAGGGCACAATGCAATCCCAAGCTCATAGCCACAGCTCAGTGAAATTCATCTTTGCAAAGGATGACTGACAGTATTTAGGGCTCTAAGAGAAGTGATGACAGGAATGTAACCTTGGACTTTTTGGTAGTGGAAGAAAACTTAAAGCATTATCATTTAGCAAATTCTAAATTAATTGTGTAAAAAATAAATCTTGCTGCAGTAAGAGAGAGTGATGCATCTGATTTCTTCTTGTTTTTATGATTTAAGAAAAAAGAAAATCTGTCATCCCTCTGATTATGGAATCCCCAAATTAGATACTTTTTTGCCTCCAGGTTATGACACCAGTTTCTCACAAATCTCTTAATTTGCCTAAAGAGATGCTTTTTTGTTAGAATTTTCAGACTGTTCTTAAAATATATTCATAAAAGGCGGATTCCAAAGCTGTCATTCAACAGTGATTAATGTTCTTTAGCAACGAAAGATGTTTTTAATTCCATTGTCTTCCATCTAAATAAATAAGGCATCCATAAATAAGCAGACAGCTGATATATAAGGCAGGTTGAACACAGATTTGCTTCCAGGCTGATAGGGGCCAACTGTCTGACTCATGTCCTTCACAGAATCAGGAGCTCATCCAGAACAGACCCAAGGCACCGAGCAAGACCCAAAACAGTTTACAGCAGTTTACAGCTTTACATTCAAATAATGAGCACTAAAACCTCGACTAAGTCTTTTGTGTATTGAGGTGGGAAAAAATGCAGTTCTGAGGAGTTTCAGGAGTTCATGCGGGGTGACAAAACATCAGCTACAAGTGATTTCAGTGCTGTTATGTGCAAGTCAAACAACGATTTCTGCTAATCATTTCCTGCATTAAAATTGCAATGAAAAAAATTATCCCAAAGGCCTTGTTCTCAGTGGAATCAGCACATCTTATTCTGCAATTAGCAATGGAAGGCAGAGCCAGACAGTCACTGACGAGTAGTAAGGAGAGGTAAGAGTGTCAATTTTTGATGCAGTTCTTCAAACCTCGTTCTAGGATGGGGTGGCAGCTACAGCTCAGACTCAGATCGTCGTCCCTCTGTCAGTAAGCTGGTGATTCACTCCCCGGTGTAGATGTCCAAATATTCTTCGGCAGGATATTAAATCCTTCAGAGCCTTGCAATGTTTTTCTACCCAGAAGTTGCTAGAATCAGCTAGATAAATGTACAGACTTGGAACTTACAGTTTTCAGTAAAAAGAGTTCATTTAATATTCACCTTAAATGAAGGTGCTCAGCTAGATAGATAGATAGATAGATAGATAGATAGATAGATAGATAGATAGATAGATAGATAGATAGATAGATAGATAGATAGATAGA
>JAVQJG010062038.1:0-20942 GCA_036024015.1 Craterocephalus amniculus | reverse complement strand
GGCTGCAGCATGTCCGTCAAAAGTTAAAGGACACCAAAAAAAAACCCGTCAAATAGTCTTATTGTTTGATAACCATGGCAACAGAAACTCAGAACATGCATAAGACACATTATTACATATTTTTGCCACTGTTTTGCCATTTTTACAATGGCAAGACAGTGGGCAAAAGATGAGATATTTAATGGTTTCTTTTGACCATTTTTGTGATTTTGGAGACACACCAGCTCATGTCTGTGATGGGGAATTGCTGTGAAAGCAGCCAGTAGGATTTTTGATCCCCATCAGAGAGACGAGACTGGAGGAACATGTTGGTTCATGCCTCTGCGTCGTCCATTCATTTCTGATAATAGAAACCTTAATCGGGCATACTTTACATAACTGACAGCATTTAAAGCTTGCATTGCCTTAAAACCCACCACTAAGTTTTAAGGAAGATTACTGAACTTGTAAATAAGTTCAATATGGGCTTTGAGAAGTTTTCTCTCTCAGCAGATTAAGGTTGGCTACATTTTACATGGCTACAGATGTTCAAGTTTAAAATTTTCAAAGGAGGAATCTGACATTTGGGGAATCAGTTTTCAAGCCTTTGCTAAATACGCAGCTAAAACCATCAGTTTAGAAAGATACCTGCTTCTGCATAGAACCGGGCAATACAATAACAATGCAGAAAAACAGACTAAGAAGAAAATGACAATTTTTATTTATTTTTTTCCAGTCCAGTTCTTATTTGGCAAATTGATGTTTTTAGCAAAATCTTTCGTTCTATTTTATTGTGTTTAGAGAGACAAATTGAAAATCTTTTCTGCCTCCGAAATGTTTGCATGCACGCAGGATCTCTGCTTTAGTCTCAATGATCGCTGAATGCTCAGAGTGCATAACACAAAGCATCTGCTGTCGTGCTGAGAACAAAGCAGGCTGCCAAGTAAGAAGCACATCACAGACTCATAACCGCTCCAGTGATTGACCAGCTGAACTCTAGTTACCCTCACCACTTTATTCGAGTTTTCAGTGCTCTCCCAGTGTCACAGTCACCAAGTTTACATTGAGGTCCTTCAGAACATAATATTCAGTGTTCAATAGATGAATGAGATGCTGCTCTTCTTAAAAAGGGAAGTGTCTGGCTTATTTGAATCCCAGTGAAGCATCTACTGTCTGTCTTTTGCAAGAGGATCATTGAAATTCCACATTTGATTTCAGAAGTTCTTCTGCCTAGATCTGGACCGCCTGCCAGGATTTATAGAAGATTAACTTTTGAAAGTGATTTAGCTCTCAGACTCTGCAGCTGCTATCAGGGCAGGAGGAAAAAAATCTCATCCTTTACTTCCATGCCTGCTGGCTCGCATATTCCCACGTTCACTAAAAAAATCCAAACATGCAAAATATGATCTGTTTGTGTGACCCTTATTGTGTCAGGCTGAATATATCAAAGTTAATTCCAGGCTTGAGTGTGAAAATAGATGATTGGCAGAAATGAAGGCTCAAATATATAACAGCTACGGGGATACATGGGCATTATGTAATCAAAGCCATACACGCACACACACACAAACAACACAACATGCCTAGAAGGATTTGTGATGCTTTTTACTTCAGTGACAAAGTGAAACTGTAGTGTTTGGAGGATTTAGAGGGGAGACACAATGAACTAATACAAGTTCAAAGCTCTGTGTTATCACATTTTATGTGTCTGGATTATATCTGAATGAAATAGATAACAGCCCCATAAAATGGATGAGAAATAATGAATTACGCCATCACAACATGCAGCCAGCAAATTCACACAAGAGACTATCTCCTACTTTATCTGTCATCTGGTGGGATGCACTGCTGCAATCCGCTTGGCATTTGGAGCTGTCGTCGTCTTGTCTAATGAGTCAGGGATATCGTGTTGTTATCCTCAAGGGTTCAGAAGTAGGGTTGCAACAGCAGGTTGCAGCTTTGAAGCTACTTTGAACTAAACATGGCAGCAAAGTTGGAATTTAGGGACAGAGAGTTAATTGACTACATTTTGAATGGCAGGATATGTTTTTTTAATCCTTATGTACTAAGTAACACCAGATAACCTGAATTACTAACTTATTGGTCACTTGAGGATGGCTTGATAGCCGTACACATTTTCACCACCTTCTACTGCAGCTGCTGGAACTAATATCAACAAACGGTTGCTGTGGCCATATAACCTTTTAGCGTACAAATGTGATAATTTTCCCAAATTCATTCTTCATTCAACTTCTAGCTGTTTACCCTCACCTAGATGGACGTGGAAATCAGAGTTTTACAGTGTTGGCCAGCATTTAAAAAACAGTCTCTTAAAAGCCAAATATACACCAATATGGCTGCAAAAGAAAGGCAATTTGTAAAACTGTATTTTCATTTGTGACCTCATCTCAGTGAATATTTCCTAATGAGTTTATGGTATTTCTTCCTAATTGCGCATCTAGTAGAATAAATGGTTTAAATGAGAAACATTTTTTACAAATTTATTTTGCCAAGTTGGAAACCTGAAGCAGCTTTTGGATGCTGTGCTAAAGGACTCAGATGCTTTGAAGAAGTTGTTCAAACTCAATAGATTATCTGTAAATGTCCGCAAAAAATGCATGATATTATTCGGAAAATGAATATTAAGGAAATTGTCATGATAGAAAAAAACTATATAACAAGTTTATGAAAATAAATAGGAGTTGTCATAGATGACAAATTATGTTGGAAACCTCATGTTAATAACATTAAATGGTTTAGATACAGAAAGACAGTCAAGCACAGAGCATGTTCAAACAATTATTCAAACAAAGGATGACGTTTCAATCTAAATCTTGCGTAAGAATATAAAATGTGCCTGAGATATTGGAAAACAGGTTACAATATGTGTGGACTGTGTATTCAGTGTTCATTTTTGTATTGTCTTAGACTTAAAAGCAACGATTGTTCGAATAAATAAAAAAAAAGGGTCGATGAAGTCAGCCTTCACATGTTTGATCTTTTCTTATTTATTTATTTTATTCGATTTTTCCACATTGATGGCTTGTTGATAATGTAGTAATAGCATCAACTACATGTAGCCTACTTTCCTTTATGCTTAATAATATTACTAATTTAGACAAAACCTATATGTAACTTATTTGTAACCTTAGAATAAGAACTGTGCAAAAGTTAAAGGGAAGCTGTTTGCAGATGGATGACTTGACATTAGCATCACTAGCTGCACTGGGCGTTTTCAGTTTTTGCTTTGTTGCCTTCATAAGTCATATTAAATTAAATTTTAAGACGCAAGTCTTCTAACAAATTAGTATTGTTTGTTAATTAAAGGTGCTTGCACGTAAACCTTTTTAAGGTGAAGTTCAGTAAGCATAAAATCAGTTGCATGCTTCATAAGGAACAGTCACACCTGAGAGCAGCACTCAGTTTTTATCTACTGCTCACTGAGCAGCCTGGGGTAAGCAAATTGGAGTTAAGTACACCTTAGTGGATAATGAGGCAGTAGAGGAGCGCTATATATACATGTATATGTATATACTGTATATGCATATCTGTGTGTTTATACAGTATACTGTCTGTGAAAAATGTGTGAGGCATACAGGCAAGGCAAGTTTATTTTTATTGCACATTTTCCAGTCAAGTCATGGTGCTTTACTGTACATAAAACATCATGTAAGAAATAAAAGCTAATTATCAGGTGTTTTGATGAAAGTCAACAAATAGAAAAGTTTTTATTCCTGATTTAAAACTGCTGATATTTTCAGCAAACCTGTAGGTTTCTGGGAGTTTGTGAGGAGCATGAAAACTTCACATTCTTGAAACTGCCACTTTACCATACTTACATTATTAACTGGATGGTGTTATTAGATGTTTGCAAACGAAAATGCACAGATCTGCATTTCTATTAACTAATACAGTAATTGTTTTCTCACCTAACAACACAAACCTACAAATTGCGAGAGGAAAATATAAGCAGATGAGAAATCTATAAGATATTAGGGCATTAATTACCTTAATGAATTAACCCATTAGTATTACTGCTCATATTTGTTGTACCATGGTAATAATAGGAGCACAACTGCCTCAAATTTTGACTTTGTTCAGAACATTTCAGAGATTATTAAGGCTGTGGCAGGTCTGAACCTCATCTTTATCTAGATTTGCCTCATTCTATTTGGATGCAGTTTAGGCTCCACTATGACAATCCCTCCCATTTTTAACAATTGCTTAAATAGAGACAGAGAGCGAGCCATAGAGAGAGAGATAGACAGAAAAAAAATCGTGCTTTTTTAGAAAGGTCCTTTTTAACTCTCTTTTCATATCGTGGGATTGAGGATTCAGGATTTCTGCTCATTATTGTGCTGTGAACAGCCGATACCAGGGTACAGTTAATTAGGTCTATTGGCATTTTATCCGTGCAAACAAGATGCTGCTTTGAAAAATGTGTCCTAAAGATGAGATTGGATTTGTTAAATCTATCATGAAAACAGCCTTTTCCTGCAAATCAGATCAAAAAGTAAATAACTCTGCAAGTGTCACTGATCAGTATTCATTTTTCACTCTTTACACAGTCAAAAGTTGTTTGACATGGTGACCAAAGATCACGGGTGAACTTATCGATGTAGAAATATGAGCTAAATAAGTTGAATACAAATGTGCTCTCTTATTATTGAGATCTCAGGAAAATTAGAGGCTGCACACAAAGCAGAATTAGTTGTCAGCAGATACAGTTGCCTGCACAGCTGGGAAGCAGCAGAGGAAGTGCTCACATTGCAAAAAAAAAAAAAGCAGAAAATCCTCTCACCAAAACATCTGTCATCATGTCAATTTAGATGAATGGCTGGTGATTAGACAATGATGCTTTTGTCAGGGGTGGCGGCATCTCAACACCTAATTTTGGATACCCGACAAGACTTGTCTCACCAGATTCTTCTGAGACATGACAGCACAGATGAGATGTCATGTATGAATTGGAAATCAATAAAAAAAAATCTGCTCTCTTTCATGTATTGAAGTAATAATCTGACTTTTAGGAACAAAAATGTGATTCTTAAGGCTTTTTGAACAAATACTCCTACAGGAGCATAAAGGAATAGGGATTAACATGACTAAAGGTTCCTGCAGCACAATTATATCTGTGTTTCCTGAGCTTCCATAGAAACAATTAGGATCTGCAAATTATATGCACAGGGGGAAATTTTCTTTTTATTAATTTCTGTGAATTTAGTAATCAGATTTTTCCCAGCTGCCGTTTCAGCATGAAAACAAAGTTAATTCCCTACACTGATAAAGCCTGTTTGTTTATCTGAACAAACAATGTTTATACCATAGAGTATTCTCTCAATTTCTGTTATGCCAGCCGTGACCTTTAGAATGGACTAATGTGTTTATTTGAACCATCAGAGAGTTTAATCATGGCAGCATGAGCTTCTCTGTTGGCAGGATCCTACTGTAACAGCCAGCAACCAAAGGATACCTGCAGGAGAGAGTGTCCTATTACCTCCACCAAGGCGTGAGGGATACGTTTTCATCAACGTGTCCGTGACTTTATTCAAAAAGTCATGGACATATTTTAATTGAAGGGAATATGAATATATGAAATGGCATAAATAAACACTGATTAGTTTTGGGGGTTATCTGAGACACTATCTGAATCCATTTCTTTTTTAAAATAACTAGAACCGCCAAAATTCCAAAACCCCCTAGAACCACCAGAGGGGTCTTTTCTGATAACCTTTCAATTGGAGTGGGTGATATATGTAACATTTACAGATACCGAGATTTACAATGATAACTGGTATAATTTTTGCCCATATCTATAATCTTGATATTTTGAGAAAATGAAAACACAATTGGGCTGCCCAGACAATGCTTATTGGTCCCAGTATAAATTAATTTAAATGAAATATTTTACAAAAACTCTGATTCCCAGCATGTACAGACCAGAGAGTGGCACGGTGGACCCGTACATCAGTCTGATATTACAACAGTGGCAAATAGAAATTGTGCACCATAGTGCTCTTATCGTCCATTTTTCATTGTTGAGATGAACTGCTCAATTTCGTGATATGGATTTGGGGCAATATTGCCGAGCCCTACTTTCAATGAAAATGTAGAAAATGTACAAGCTTGCAACATTCACTTATCATCGAACATAGCCTATAAAAAATATATATATTTTTTTCAAATGAATTCATATCTTTTTTTTAATCAATCATTTGGAGGAAACAGTTACAGAATATCATATAATGCTAAAGTAAGGAAACAGAAATATGGATGTCAGCTGTTATAGATTTTTTTTGGATTGCACATGGAAAGCTCAATAATAAATGCATGGCTGGACTTATTCTGGCACCAATGCAACATTCATCCAGCGCAGCCATGTCCAAAGCATTATAAAACTCAGCAATAGGATCTTCTAGATGTTATAATCCAACATTGTTTGACCCAGATCCTATTCTACACCTAGTTATGCAGAAGATTCAAAACATAGGGGGTAGCCTACTGGGTGGGCTGTTGGGCCTTTTTAGGTTTTTCTCGGGTGAGTCACTTGATGCCTTGGTGGAAGTCACGCTCTCCGAGCGCTTTTAGGTTTCTAATAGTTTCTCCATGTTCGCCTGTCCCTGCTGCAAAGGGAAATAGCTTTGCTCTGTGCTGCCTGTTGATATCACAGAAATGTGATTCATAATATCCAATTCGAGACAATCCTAACATTTGCAGCACTAAGCTCCAGGTTTATAGAGTTTCTCTTCAAGGAAAAAATTCTACAGCACAGGAAGTAATGAATTTTATATTTCTAGCTGCTGCAACAGCTTGCAATAAACAGAGCGACTGGGCAGTTATCGTGAGCAGGGACATTCACCGTGTCTGAGTAGATGAAACAGCACATAAGCACAGAAACTTTATCAACACAACATCAAAGAAGAGAAATTTAACAGGCATGGGCCAGGAAATTTAATGGACAAGTGATCTCTGGTGGTGCAGTGCTAAATTTCAGCAATGGTGATTAAATAGCTCCCAGTTTGTTGCCAAAACAGAGCAGGCAGATCAGAATAGCGATTATGGTTCACTGCAGACTACAAGGGCGGGAACACAGCAAAATGCTGACGCTGCCGTGTAATCAACATGGGTGAATGTAAACATAGGGCCCTAGTACAGTACCAAAAAGATCTGGTGACACCGATCATTAATCATGTTGTTAAAATCACCTTTTCCATCTCATTCACCTTGATCATCTCCCGATCTTTGAAAAGCAAAGCTTATTATCCTGTGATAACCATTTACAGTTTGTCCAATTTCTGGAGATAAGAGAAACATCAACTATCACATGAGAGGAGCTCAAACAATGGAACGATCCCTGGCATGGTCGCTCTCAGCTTCCCTAAGAAAACCACACAGGAACAATAAAAGGTAAAAGACAAAGTCAAGACTAAAAGCCTCGTTATGGCCAGATCTCATGATGGCCAGATCTCTAAACCTTTTACAGTATTTTCAAAACCACAGTTGTATTGCAAGGTCTACAAAAAACAAGGCTACACAGTTTGAATGTGCATGGATATCGTCATCTAAAACAAGTTAATAAGACATGAAAGGTATCAACCTACTCAGAAGAAATCCTCTAACAAGAATTCTCATATGCAGAAATGCACCCCCCCCCCCCCATAATCACTAATCATTTTTTTTTAATCTTAACCCAAAAACTTATTTTTATCTTAACTTGTACCTAGCAGTAATGAATTGGATTCAGTCCATTGAATGAAGTGGATAGAGGTGCTCTAAAGTCTATTAATTTAACATTTAGTGTGTCCTGAGTGGAAACGTGTTACAATTTGTACTTTTAAACAATTTAATTATCTTTACATCCTGGTGTGGGACAGTGAGACTGAGTTTTGCCCCACAGAAAAATCTACAGAAAAATAGAGATTTCAGCCATATTAGTCATATTTTGTTTATGAATCAAACCACTTAACTGAGATTACATGTCAACAAAATACATGTGTCAGTTCCAAACAGCAGCCTATATATATATTTACACAGTAATACAGACTGTACTTACTTCTGAATCCCTCTGCTAAGCATCATGTCATGTCTTTCTTTGGCTGTGACTCACATTTGTTGCCTGTTTTAATGCTAGAGTTAAGCTTGTGATGATTCTTCCTCTTTGAAGACAAACAGTAGAGGTTAAACAGCCATGTAACAATGTCATTTTTAAGAAAACCTTAAAAAAAACACGTTTACCCGTTTCTCCATTTCCCACACTGATCTCACATGAACATATACTGTATCATCTGCAGATAATCTAATGAGGTTCTTTTTTCCTTTTTGCTAAAACATTTCAATTCTAAAATGGACTTTATTCATAGAGTTGAAAACAATCTGCACATATTCTGTGACTTAACAATAAACAACATCACATTCATGCTTCACTGCAGCATTAGTGAATTATCAGCACAGGCCTGTTATCAGTGCAGTAATTAACATTTTGATTTGCACCATCTGGAAGTAAATGAAGAAGTTTTGTGATCACTGCTGCAAGTGAGGTGAGGAACATTTAGGGTTTTTATAATGGCTTTATTCTTAATATGTTCATAAAAAATATTTTACCGAAGCTTTACAACAGTATACCTCAGGTTTGATTTATGGTGTGGAGTTTTATATAATGTTCCTTCTCAGTTTATATGAGACGCTTATAGGTCTGTGTTTGGAAATACGAGCCTTGTGAAATAAAATATGACATTATACATCGACAAATCTCCACCTTCTCCTTGTAAATTATACTGCAGGTCACTGGTGGGCATTCTTGAAAGTTTTGAGGTGATGCCTGCTGTCTTGTTTGCACTGCTGTCCAGTTTGTAGTTTCACAGTAGATACTTGGCACCGGGTAGCCTACGTTGCCCAAAGGGGGAATCACAGCAGCATTATCAGCAGGATGGAAGATTCTTTCAGCCTGTTACTCCAACACTCCATTTCTTATTGCAGACCGAGAATATAGACGCACAACCTTCCATTCGCCAGCCAACTCTTCTAACCTCTAGGCAAGTTCTGCCCCTTTTTATAAAGCAACTTTACCATTTATTAACCGACTCGCTGTCTGCAAGCCTCACAGAAAGAAATGCAATATGGTTTGTTTGAGCTGCTGGAGATTTTCATTCCTCTAAGGTGTCCGGTAAGCCGAAACGAACTACTTTTTTTCTTTTTTTTTTTCGTCGCCCTACGCAAAACATTGCCAGCATGTCCTTCTGAAACCTCAACTATTTCATTGTCATTCACGCCATAAAAGTCTGGGCCGCCGAGGCAGATAACATGTCTTTGATGCACCAAAATAATAACAAAGCCATCAGGGGTTGTGAAGAATTTGTGAAAATGATTCATACAGACACCGTGCAAACTATTACATGAAAGCAGTGCAAGATACTCATTTAGGGGTGTGTGACATTCAAAATCATCCTTCTCTTGCTGTGTTGTAAGAAAGTGCTCTGTGTGACAGATTGGCGTACCATTTTTCTTTTTTTACGTTTTTGAAAGGAAGTGCAAGGACCAAGCAGCCGCACTATCCTGAGGGATAGAGTATTTCCTGTGGTTTTGGCTGTGCTTTGAACTTAAAGGAGCCCTTTATCAGTCGACAGTGCTGTTAGGGATGTACGGGTAAGAGCAGAGACTGTTTGAGGAGTATTATGATAACTGCCAAATAAGACATGCTAAGTCAGGGCGCTCAGGCGGCAAACATACAGCAGATGCTCCGGTGTTCTCCAGATATCTCCGAGATAAACTGTAGCACTCCAGCTAAATTGATCTGTACATAGAAACACCACTGAGCATGCTTAAATAGATCTGCCCACGGGGGGTAAGGGATGTGTCAGCCAAAGCATGTGGTGAACACGGGTGGGGGGGTGTGGGGGGCAACAAAAGCAGTGCAGTTTATCTGCTGACTGAAGATCCACTCCAGTGACCTCTCTGACAATTTGAATAATTTCAAGCAATTCACTGTAGGGAATCATTGGTTTACAGAGCAAACAGAGAGCAAGAGATTCATCCATGAAAGATGAAACAAGCCCACACACTCCTGCTGCAATCCCATTTCTCAGCTGCACAGGTGGGCTTGGTTTTGTCTATAAACCATCCTGGTGAAAATGACAACATTTTCCAGTAGTAGCCACCCATCGGGAGCTTTAAAACATAATTAATGTAAGATAAGTCTACTTATCCGGTCTGAAGCTAAGAATACATCCTAATCGATGTTGTGAGGAGATAAATTTGGCTAAATAATCATTTGCAAAAGAAGCTTCTTTAATTTAGTTTTATAATGTGATTTTTCTTGGACAACAGTTGCTCACCATTGAGAGGGTAATCTTATTTTTTTTTCTTTCACAACAAGGACATTATTCATCGTAAAGTTATGTTTCAGTCGCTGCACAGACTCACGAGATGTCTCCATTTGAAATACTCTCTAACCCAAGTCCACCCAGCAGGGGGCAACCATGAGCTGATGCTGCAACCGAAGCAGCGTAATCGCAGATTACACATGTTTCATGTTATAAAAATATCTGTAGCTAACCTAATAGCTCGGAAATGTATTAAAAACAAAGGCTAGGCTTCTTGCTTGGTGAAAACAAGCCAAATTGCATGAGGTGCACATGGGCCCTACTTTACAGTCAGGACCCATAAAAGCAGCAACTGATTACTAATGTACAATGTGAAGTTTAATTTGATGCAACATTTGTGTTTGTATGTAATAAATGTAGGTTTCTCTGCATGGTATTATGAGGTTGAACTTAACTTAATTAAATTGGATGCTTTCTTTTATTTATTCGTAGTTAGGTTGGTGTTTCAATACCCCTGCATTCTAATGATTACTGTATACCATAATATTTCCACTAGTTAGTAATACCATGAACTGATCAGGCTTTTACCAGATCTTAGGTCATTAGAATTAACACAAAAGCAAGAATGAAAATATAAACTATTGTTGCTGTAACTCTGAAATATTGCTGTTTTCTCTCTGATAATGCAGAATCATAGTGAAGTGTTGTATTGTGGGGACTTGCAGATATCACCATTCACCGTTGTGTTACTGTGGTTTTCTTGAAGTGGGTTTGCATTGGTAGTTATATGTTCATGTGTGGCAGCAGATATTTCTCTCTCATTTTCAGTAAGTATTTCACTGCAACCTGAGCTTATCTACGCATTAAAGCTGATTAAAGTAACATGACTAATGCTAGCAGCATGGGCTTGACTATGGCAGCGGTAATGTGCTGGCACTTCTCTTATATGCCGTAAGAGACTCAGACAAAGGCATATGAGGGAAGCTTCTACCCAGGGCAGCCTGCCAGAAAACCTTTTAAAGCTAAGATCAAAATCTAACCATGCAGTTCTGTTGCCTAAATCTCTAAATAGCAACAAAAATGTGAGAAACTCACAGATAGATCAAGCCTTATTAAAACTGTTAAAAATAAGATGTCAACCAGTGGAGTACATTTGCTGTTCCTCTGACTAATCATTTCCTTTTTAAAGTTTTTTTGTTATGTTTTGTTTTGTCATCTCCCGTATCTCTTGACTTTCTAAAGTCTCTCTATGAGAAAGCCCAGAAGGCAAACACAAGAGTTCAGGCAAATAACTATTTCATTTTATGAAAGTGACTGCTGCAGTGAAGTGAACCTGATTTATCTAAATAGGTATCCTTATGGGAACTTTTTGAATTCTCTAAATACCAAGGGTACTCAATATAATCTATCATTTTCTGCTGCAAATAATAACCAGGACCATTCTCTGGGGCAGGAACAAAAATCTATTCTTTTCCCAAACCACATTCTTAGCTGTGCACAGGTATTTTCATACCCTTCGCTAGCGACATACTCCAGTAGTCACACTGCAACTATTGGTCATACTTATGAGGATTAATGTGGATCAAACTGATATAAAGATAATTTTTTTTCTTGATTCTTACAATAGATGGTTGTTGATCCCACTGTAGAGAAACAGGATAATTACGAAACCTAATTAATGAAACCCATGAAGATCTGCTGCTGAATAATTTACATTTTAGAATAACCTTCCAAAAACAAGTGAATCTGATAAAGAGTAGCACTTTAACTATTCTATCTTGCTGTTGGGGAATTCTCTCTGCTGGTTAACTAAAGGTTTTATATCTATGCTCTCCTCAGAGCCACCAAACAATAAAAAACACATTACTTTTTGCAAAGCATATGAGTTGCTGCTAAATAGCTGCCTTGAGCAATTGGTTTATAACCAACACAAGTTAAAACCGCAGTAGGCCTACTAAGTTATTATGCAGATAAAACAGTGCAATCTCCAGAGGTGACCTTGCCTCAGGAAGAAGAGTGTTTATCCTTTAAGTGAAAGGTCAATGATTTGATTCACAACTTCCCCATCACACATGCTGAAATTTCACTGGAAAGATATAAACCTTAGATTGCCCCACAGTGTGTTGCTTACATGGAATTGGTTTGAATGAAAGTGTCTTCTAATTGACTGTAATGTCATATAGTGGGAAATCTTCATCTTATTATATCACTTTCCATGATTTCTTTGCACACTTAAAAATTCCCTCATTATATTTATATTTATCCCTCCAGCAGAATGTAGGGAAAGTGGCATATAATTGTGGGTGGAGCTGGATGTTAAAGTGTGTAAATAAAATGAGGTGCTATCTCAGAGATGGATGTCTTTTGCTTTCTGGTAAAGGTTATTGGGCCCCAGTTTTATTCTAAGAGAGGTTTTAATTGTAATAATCCTTTTTTTAAAATTCTATTTCTGTGGAATTTTTGAGACGTTATCTAACGCAGCGAAACAAGAAAGAAATCACTGAAGTTACACTGTAGAATTACACTGAAGGAATTTAAAGACATGAGAATTTAACAAATCAAATGCATGTTCTCTCCCAGTGCTTTAGCAAGCAGCTCAGCTCAGATTTTATTTGACTTGTCCCTGGTTTAAATTTGCATGACTTGCTGACTATGAAGTTAGGCGATTTAAGAAAAAAACCACTAAACAAACAAAAAAAAAAACTCATGCTGGCTCAGCAAAGTGAATAAACAAGTCTACATTTGAAAAAAGTGTTTTTTTTTCCCTCTTTGCAGTGTGGAATAAAAAAAAAAAAAAGGATAAACCTGCCAAAATGCAAAGAAGAAGCTGCCACAAATGATGAATGACTTTTAAACCACTGACAGCTTTCAAATACAGTTTACAAAAATAGTATTTTTTATAAATCCAGATGCTGATAAGTGATGCTGTTGCAGTCTGATTATAGCATTCATTTTTGCCAATTATCTTAGAAATAATTTATCACCTTTTCTTTTCATTGTTACTTTCGCCAGTCAGTTTGTTTAGTGGTATATGGATAAAATATATCTACTTTCTAAATTGGGATACTCTTAAAAGATGTGGCAACCATGAAACTGTTGGCTGTTCCCAGTGTTATTGGGCCGTGAGACATGCGGTCTCTTATTTGTCAAGGGTTCTGTTTAATTGTGTTGGAGCCATACTGAGTGGAGGTAGAAATGTGTGAACTGAAAACCTAGTGGAAATAATTCAGATTTAAGTTCCTACTTTCAAGAGTTATGTCTTACTAAACATGCAACTATTTTCAGTAAATTGCAGTGTATACTAATTGACATGCAGCCAATTCCCACTTTGGCAGAGTCAATATACACATACACACCTATGGCAAATGAGAGGGGCTGCTGTGTGGATGTTATTATTCTTAGTTTGCCCTGTGCAGTGAATGGTAACAATCAGCTGAATGCAATGGATAGGGGACAGCGGCTGGGAGCTTGTCAAGACATGATTCATTGTGTACATAGTGGGAAATAGGTAGCCTTCATTTGAAAGTCAATGCCAGAGCTTAGACGTGCTCTGGGGGATTTAAAGCTACAAGTTAAAGTTATGATGGCGTCTCTTGGGGGCTCCAGGAAGAACCCGCAGTCTCTTTCTGTCTCCTGTGCCTTCAAATCGAATGGTACTTGGGGCTTGCATCATTTACACAAGAGTGCACATAAGCCTGTGGATGCAAGTAGTTGAACATGCAATCATATCGTACATGCAGGATTTGTTAATCTTCATATTGCATTGCTCTATTTCATAGCATTTTGTGTTTCATGATGACATAATTTAGACATTTGATGAGGTTAAGATTGGCTGAATTAAGTAAGTTGCTGGAGAATATTTTACCCCAAACTTTTTAGCTGCTATCTAATCAGTGTTGTGTTTTTTTTTTTTTTTGCCAAATATGACATAGCTACCTCAGAGTCATCCAGCTGCTTCTGTCCACTGTAATATCATCAGTCATACTAGCAAGCCAGGCCAGTGGAAGCCAACCTTCTAATTACACTCCCACAAATTATTTTACAAAAGATGTTGCATGCTTTAGATCAGCTCAGGGCTACTCAGTTCGGTCCTACGGAGGTCACAGCCCTCACCTTTTTTCGTGTATCCCTGCTCTGTGCAGAACTCAATAAGCTGTAAAATCTTGTTTGATTCAGGTGTGTTGAAGCATCCTGGTTTCATTCATCCTACAGTAGGAAGCCCTTTTCAGAGCTGGTCTCACTCATTTATTTGTAATATTAAAAAAATCAAGCATGGAAGCAGAGGCGGTGGGAGCTCTGTGTTACTGGAAAAATGTTTGTCTTTTAAAGTATTGTTTAATTTATGTTACGGTGAGAAAATGACCTGTTTAGCTTCATTTGCCTTTAAAATAAAAAAAAAACAAAATAAAAAAAACAAATCTGGTCTGCCCTTGGTACTCCTTCCGTTTTGGCTCTTTCTTTCTGTAGGTGTGCCCTTGGGCAGGAAATCCAGTTGAACCCCAAATGGTCCCCGATGAGCAGCTGAGTTATTGGCCTAGCCAGATGGAACAACAGATGAATGGAGTAGAAACAAATGACATGAAATTAATCTACCAACAGCCAGAGAAACTCCGGGACTTTTGGTGCTGTGAGGAGCAGTTCAAATGTGAATTGATGAGGACAGTTCAAGAAATGTTTCAGAAATGAGTGTCTTATTAGCGTAGAGGACAGTTTAGAAACACAGCAACCTCATTAGATTACTACTGAGTCAGTTATCCCTGAAGAACTTGCAAGTTATTTTCTCATGTTTGTTATGAGTTAAATTTATTGTATGAGATCGTTAAGCTTCCTAACATTGCCTATATCTCAGCCCTTGACAAAGCGTCCTGCAGGAATTGTCCATTAATAACCCATTTAACACTGGGATGCTGGAAAGAAGTTGATTGACAGCCTTTGTGAATATGCTAATCCAGCTTTTGCTAGCGCTCTGTGTTAGCATGAGGAAGGCACCAGAATGAGTTTCCCCTTTGATCTGGAGCGTTGATAAATGCAAGGAAAATGAAAGTGGTCATATTATTACTTCCCATTGTCCAAGATGACTGTACATCTCAGGGGATGGATAAGGTTGTTGACCATTTAAATAGCTCTTCAGATTTTGCCAGTTTCACAGATTTTTTAAAAGATCTTGTTATAAGACTTATTTTTTGGAAGAAAAACTCCCGCCCACAAGTTGTTTATCCTGCCAAACTGGTTATTTCCTCCCTATTGAACAGGATGAAATGGGGGGTAAGGGACTGGCAAGAGAAAATATATTTTTTACTCGGTGCATTGTGTTTCCCCTAGGTTTACACCTTCATGGGGGCAAGGCTTGAAAGACACCAATGCAAATACTTAGAGGGCTGGAACACGCGGATGATCTTTGAATCAATACACATGATAATTTAAATAAACATAAACATTTAAAAAAATCTATTCTTTAACTGTAAATTCCTGAAATAATGCTAAGGCAGCTGCAGAAGTTCTTCTGTTTCTATGTTGACAGAAGTTGTCCTACATTAACCAAGAGATAAAGGACTTTTCTTCTTTGTCGCAACAAATATAAGAAACCATGTTACATGTTTCTACGTGGAAAGTTAAGTCTAAACACAGGGGAAAAAGATGGTGAATAATCTTTTTTCATGGGTATCTGAACCATAATTGAATCATGATGTGCCTAAACGTTGCCAACCCTGAATGCCTTCCAATCCTTGTGCCGAAATACAAATGCTTGACAGTAAGATTGTTTCCTACATCATAGTTAGGCTGTTTGACTCATTTGCCTCAGGTTCATATACCCTAAATGCTGAATAAACAAGATTTAAGTCTTTGACATATTCAAATCAGTCCTGCTGAATCACGTATTCCCCCAGATCCCTGATGGGAAATTGTGGGGGAAAAGATTGCAAAAACGCTTCATATAGAAAAAAGCGTCATGTCACATTTATCTTCAAAGGTCTAACAGAAACTTAAAACATTGTAATTGAAATATTAAGTAAACACAGCTCAGTGGATGTTTGTTTGAAATAAAGGCAATCGGCCCAGAGACAGAAAATTAGCAGAGAATCTGTGACAGGCAGCTCAGAAAGACAGTGGACTTCACAGAAGGTTATAAAAATAAAGTTCCAGGGTTCATTGTTTGTCCAGAACACCACAGTGACATGTTGCCCTGCTGGTGCAGCCGCATGACCTCCGGTGAATAGCTTGTGGGCTCATAAGGCCGCCACCACAGTGTTATTGTTGTCAGACTCTATGCCACTGCAGAGAAACAAGGAGGCGGGGTCCCCGTCCTGCTGTCAGTCATCCCCCTCCTTTGGAGAATGATGAACAAGCCCTCGTGGCTTGAGTTGGAAAGTATAGCTGAGTGCTTGCCTTTGAATATCTTCATGTCAAGTCAGGTCAAATTTATAGACTGGCTCCGATCTTGGTTTTTGTAGTCAGTTGAAAAGAACGAGGTAATGAATATGAAATAAGACAGAACAAATGCATCGCAGGTAATAATTCAAAACATTAGCATAACGAGCTAATGTGCATGTGTTTCTGTATTGTATATGTGTGTTACAGTATAAAAATGCTGGTATTTGCTGTTTGTTTACTTGCTTAAATGGAGCCTTTCGGCGGGCACGCTCTTTACCTCATAAACTCTTGTATTTTGTTGAGTTCATGTCATGCAAAGGTCAGACTTGTTCTCACACAGCATTCTGTAATGAATAATTGAAAATGTGTTATAAGAGGTGAAAAGTGAATATTCTCACACTTTGGGCTGCATCCTTGTAAGGCTGTAAAAGAGCCGCCGAACATCGTATCTCTCCATTACATCACACTTACTTGACTTAAGACACTCGGTCTAATTAATCCACAGCCCTCAGTTTAATTGCTTTAATATATTGGCTCTTTGTCTTCCTTATCTTGATTTTGTCATGACGTCTATTTCCCCATAATTGATTCAAGAGGAGATTTAATCTCCTCACCGAGCGCGGGGCACGTATCGATAGCTTTAGTTTAAAACAGGGACAGTTTTGCGCTTGCCATTGTCTACACTAATTACAGCACACTTGATGAATTGTCTCGGCCAACTGCTATTGAACCTTAAGACTGATGCAGAAGAGCGCTCACCATTCTTGTTTTGTTTTTGACAGCGAAAGACCAATGAAGACAGTCAGATGGTGGTCGGGCGCAATTCTACTGTTGGGGTCTGTTGTGCTCGGCGCCAACGGGAGACCCAACAAGGAGGAGTTCGGGTCACCACCCTATCGACCAGTCGTGCGATTCCGACACAAGGTATTGATTGCCTTCTTTTTTAATTTGCTGTCCAAAACAAGAGGGCTATTTGCTTTTTGCCAAGTATAAAGCTAAGTGGGGGCTTCCTTTGTGCTTTAGATAACTCTCCTGTGGCGCTTGTTTTTCTGCCCGCTGAAAGAAAGACCTGATGAATCATTATCCCTCTCTCTGCGCCTGGAGACTGTCGTTATCAAAGATGACATCAGATTAATGTGAGGCACAGCTGAGCAAAGATGAGCTCTGGAGTGACAACGTTGTGGCGTTCTGGCTGAACACTTTAAGTAAATGATGTAATTGAATGCTTGTTGCCTATAGAGATGCAGGGCAGGCAACAGCTGCGTCCTTAATTTCATCTCCTGCTGCATATTAAAGTATTAAGAATTAGTTGTTTTTATCCTGTAAAATAATGCAGCTTTCTCTTTATTTAATTTGATCCTAAAACATAATCGTAGCACAGATGAATTACTTAAAGCCAGGATGAGAACTGGGGTCTTTTTGCATAAATGGAGTTTGAAAAAAAGAAAAACAACAAACTGTTGATCAAGAGACATTAGTTCGATAATATGCCCCTTTTGCAATTTCATTCACAAATAAACATTTCTGTTTATCCAATCTGCGATAAAAATCAGCTATAACAATAAAGAAGAAGCCATTGTTTCAAGTCTGTTTTTGCTTTAAATCATTACGACTAATTACGGTTAATATTTCTTACAGTCGTTTTTAGTAAGTCTGCATAGAACGAATGGCAGCGGTAGTGCCGCTAAAGGGTGGGTGGGGTGAGAGGAAGTTAATAGGAGAGGAAGTCGGGAGAAGCAGATGGTGGGAACGTCATTGGACTGTATCGGAGTTAAGTGAGGAACTGGAAGCAATGAAAAGCTGTTGAACTGACATAATAGTGAGACTCTTTCTGACCTTTTAAATAAAGATTTATTCAGAGATGCTTTCTAAACATGTCGACTGCATACATCAACTATGCATGAGTTGTGCTTTATTTCACCAAAAACTGTCCTGAAGACTGAGCTTGTTAAGGAAGTAAAGGGATTGAAACTTTAGCTCCAAGGAGTCCTAAAACGTTTTCAGTAAATGGGAGTCCTATCAGATTGTGATGGCTTATATTTAGAAAAAAAGATGTTGGATTTCAATTTGATCTTATCCATCGTTATTTTATGAACCTCAATTTTATTAAAGTTGTATAAATTATGGTTTGTTTGGTTCTCTGAACCAGCTGAGTCAAGTCAAAGGAAAGGGGCAAAAGCTCTCTGAGAGTTTCATAGTTTCAACTATAAGAGTATGCTCTGAAGGAGGCTGTAATGTCATTTATCTTTGTTCATATTATTTGGCTGAGAATTTTAGGGATAGAGCATTTCTTCATCGATACACCAAAGGTAACTGACAGAAGTGTTTCTGATAACAAATCATCCGTGATCCAATAAAAAACAAGATGGCTTTGATGAAATAAGAAAAGCTTTAACATGAAGTGAACGTAAGCTTTGTTTCTGAATAATTTCCCAAATGATCCCATTCTGTGTTTGATATGAAAGTCTCTGAAGGGTGGAAGTAACAGTAATGAAGGGATAAAGGTGAAGATGATGAAAATGCTGTTGGGTTGAAAACACAGCAGGTGAAAAATGGAGTGATACATAATAAGGTAATTGGATTCATTTAAAGCAGATTTTATGAAACATATGTGTTTTTTAATGAAAACTGATTCATGATTTTCACAATGTTCCTGCTGTTGGATTTATACTATAACGTAAATGTTGTTAAAAGATAATTAGCCTCAAAGATTGGAATACTTTTAGTGTAGATGTTTCTTTTTTTTTAGCTTGTTCTGGGTGACTGAAAGAGAAACTATGAGATCATTGTCTTTTTTTATTCTTGTAAATAAAGAATCAAATCAAGTTTCTGACAAAAGCAAGTTTGATTAAAGTTTAATGAGAGCTTATTACTCTGTTTATGTTCATTTAATCACTTCAATTGTTTACTTGAAAACTTTACCTCAGCTTTTTTATTTATGTTTTGATTATTACTAGCTTTACTTTTTAAAGAAAATAATAAGTTTTTAGTCATAACATTACATTACTTGCAGGTTGCATATTTTGGGTTGTAGATGATAAATGAGTAGGTGGAAGGAATGTATTTTCCATTTTATCAAGGATGTTTACTTTAAACTTCATTTACTCAGTTTAGAAAATTAAACTCCTCTTTCAAATGTTTACTCATTTTCTTTCCCTTTAAGCCCTAGGCCAAAATTCCTCAAAATTACATGTTTCACTTTAAATGAGTATATCTCTGCAACCACAAGGTTAATTTAAATAAGCTTGGTATCAATATAAAGGTAACACTTATGAGATTTATGGAGAAGTGTAAAAATCTGAATATGTGTTGCTGGTGAAGAGTAAATTAAGATGATATAGCAAAATTTCAAACCTCGCACCCCCCAAAAAATCACTTTCAGGATAAGCAACTCTCTGAAATCATGCTATCTAAGCTTTTAAAAGCTCTCAAACCAAAGTAAAATATGTTGACATTGTTTCTGCAAAGGCATCATCTGCTAAAGTGAAGCTGTACAAAATTACAGACGATTTTCACAAATAAAGTCCAGGCGTGGTTGCAAGGTGCAATTTTGGCACCATTTGTCTCATTTGCATTTTCTCATGGGCAAAACTTAATTTTCTATTTTTATATCACTAATGGAGACCAGTAGAGATGAATACAACATAAAAAAAACTCCCAATAACATGAACTAGTCACTTTTATGACCTCTTATGGTTCGTCTACGTAATGACGTCAGAGGCTCGCAGCCATAGCTGTCTGTCTATGGAAAATTACCAGCGAAGGTAAACCAGCGTGGGGTTTGTTTGTTTTTCAACCCACCGCATCCTGAGAACCAATAGAATGCATCTGTACCAACGTGGGAAAGATTGACAGCACTCATAACCAATCAGATCTAGTCAAAGGCGGGCTAGCAGGACAGGTGGATCTTCTATTGGTTGATAATAGAGGCTGTGTTTTTGCTCCTCCAATCGTCTCACTGTTACGAGAGCAAGTTTCTGTATTCACCGGAAGATATTTCATAACATGGAACAAAGGATTTACCGATAAAAATGATTTTCTCACGAAGGTAAGAGCGTTTTTTAAAAATATTTTCTTGCTGAGCGGTTGTTGTTGTTGCCGTGTATCGGCTCGTATCTCTCTAACGCTTCGGTTTAGCGGGTTGTGCCTGGCATGGTTGGAATCTGTGGAATCTCTGCTTTCGTTTGGTCTGTATTGTGTGCGGTTTGGATGCGGGGTTGAGGCTGTGGAGCCAGAAATGTCGTACAGAAGTTGCAGTTGTGCCGTGTATCT
>JAVQJG010062036.1:0-15394 GCA_036024015.1 Craterocephalus amniculus | reverse complement strand
AGACTGGCGACCTGTCCAGGGTGTACCCTGCCTCTCGCCCCTTGACAGCTGGGATAGGCTCCAGCACACCCGCGACCCAATTGGATTAAGCGGTTCAGAAAATGGATGGATGGATGGATATTTAAGGCCACTGCCTCTAAGGTCCCCGACGGCCATCCCTGGCAAACATACAGTAGGGTCAGAGGACATGATTAAGGGACAACCCAAGCTTTGTGATATATTGGCAGCTTTTAAGAGTGTCAACAAGGAGACAGGAATGTAATGGGGGCTATATGAGTGGTTTTACAGTGGATTTTAAGAGTAAGATTTAGTGTATATGGGGTAAATCTATCTGTAAGAAAGACATAAAAACTTCTCTCCCCATCTTGCAGTCAGGCTGTGTTAAAGTGATACTTAAGTCCCTCTTTCTCCTTTGAATAAAGGACAAATGGTGCACCTGGCAGCCTGGCCAGGGAGCGCTAAAATTGAAGCGACATTGTGTGTCATTAAATTCCTCCACACCATCCCAGACTCTGCTGATTCAAAGGCACTGCCAGTAATAGCAATGAGGAGTGCAAGCGTATCTGAGAGCTTTGTAAAAGGTCAGAGATGGTACTGGAGTCTCTTGTCAGCATTTATGGTGAGTGGTGTGGCAGCGGAGAGAAAAGGTTGGTAGTATCTTTTCATTTGGGTTACTCTGGGAAATAGCTGGGGAAATGAGGCTGTGTTTCACAGCTGTCTCCGCAGTAAAAGGAGAGATTCAAAGTCAGGAAGTAGAGTAAAGAGGTATAAATGCAAAGGGATGCATAAATGACAGTTGATGACCAGGGGAATGGGCCCAAGGTGAGTGCTGTTTGATGTGGGCATGCATGTCTCTCTCTTGCCAAGGCCAAAGCACTACACCTCAGCAGCGGACATTGCAACATGACACAGGTGCCAGGAAAAGCTCAGATATGCTGAACGGGGAATAGAGAGGGTTTGGATCATGGACAAAGGGGTACCGAGGTTTACTGCTACATGGAGCACTACTGAGAGGATGCATCAGCCAGCTAGAGCAACAGCAACCTAACTGTGAGCATTGATAGGACAGGAATTGAACACACATGGGCAAATGACGGGGTCAACTGTAGCTAAGATGAATCAACAAAACTGCATAGGAAAATTAATACAGGCATATCACCTGGGCAGTCAATCATTGGACTCAATGGTTATAGAAAAGGAGTACTGTAAGGAATCAGAACAGGAAAGATGAGTGCAGCCAAACCGTCAGCATGCTTACTGTCTCTTCTGTGTGTTTGTGGTGGGTCTCCCTCTTTGGCTGCGGTATAAATGATCTATCGGCCATCATTTAGCAAGGCTGCATGTTTATCATTCATCACACTAAACATTCAAGTATAAAGGAGACTGTTGGGTAGCTAGCTGACCTATGTGAGAAAGAGAGCAATGAGTTCCCTATGGGACCCACTACAATGGAGAATAGCAATGGATCACCTCATGAACATTAATCATACTAGCCTAGTTCTTAATGCAGAGTGTAAATGGAAAGGAGGGTATTTGACTGAGCTCATGTGAGTACTTGTGGTAGTTTTAAAGAAAAGAGCATGTAAAAGAAGAAAGGTAATGCATCATATGCTCCATCTAGTGACCTCAAAACAAGCAAACAAATTATGCTTATAACAATATTTTTAGACCATACATGATACAATGTCACAAGGCATATGCCTGAATTAAAGGGGTAGAATTCACACGTTTGCCACAATATTACATCAATGGATAATATTTTGCTATTTGCTAAGATCACAAATGCTGCCACAGCACAATCTCAATTTGATCCAAGTACCAGTGATCAATAGGAGACAAAGTTATTGGCTTATTGAACATTGAATTGATTTATGGATATAGACTGATGTGTTTTTACACCCATAACAATTACACATTGGGACACAGAAAACACTTGGACATTATGTTAGGGTTGGGGTTTTATAATGGAAACACATGATACTCAAAAGGTACCATTTTGGTAGTGGAGTAATGTAATGGGGGCCAACGCACTAGTAATGCAAAATCACCGAAACACATATACTTCATTGTTAATGTCAGGCTGCTTAAATTTTGCAGAAAGTACAGAAGCATCACAATCACGTGAAGGCTGCCACTGACAGAGAGCAGACAGAGAATACAAGCACAGATGCTGTCACCTGAAGACAGAAAGATGGCAAATAGAGAGTGCTGGGAATACAGAAACATAACGCTGCAGCAGAAAAATT
Source organism: Craterocephalus amniculus (assembly GCA_036024015.1). Classification (NCBI taxonomy): domain Eukaryota; kingdom Metazoa; phylum Chordata; class Actinopteri; order Atheriniformes; family Atherinidae; genus Craterocephalus; species Craterocephalus amniculus. Next base: position 13,148 of record JAVQJG010062036.1, on the reverse strand, counting down.
AGGTAAAAGACACAGAAATACAAATGGGAGGCGCCAACACAGGAAAGTAACATTGAACAAAAAAGTGTATGTGGAGGCCCAGTGAATGCGCTCGTAGTTTGTCAGTTGTTTGGATTCAAATATGGTTTCCAGTTGCAAAGCTTTTGCTGGGAAATGAATCATTTTTTTGCTACACAGAGGACATAAAGATAGCTTTTTCTGCAAGTCTGCACAAAGGAGGTGGATGGTGATGTGTTTGAGGAAACATCTTTAAACACAAATTAATGGTTCAAACAAACAAACTGCTGATGTTCCCTCGGGAAGTCACCTCAAACAAATGGCTGACCTGTGTGTGTGTGGGTGTGTATTTAAGACTGTTATCTCCACAATGTCGAGATAATAAACACCAACAGCTGCAGTCAGTCCTAATTAAATACCTGCACATCTGCTCCTGGATACTACTTGCTTATTATGTGTCTGTGTGCTTGGTGTGTGGGTGGATAGCGTCATTTTTCTTTTTTTGTTTTGAACATGCATCAATGTTCTCCATGAAGTTTTCACTTTCTTTCACAGATTATGAACACATTAGGTTAAAATCATCTCCAGAATGTCTCTGTCAAAGGGAAGTAGCAAAAAAATATGTATGACTGCATAGTTGTAATGCAGCATCAAAGATACGACCCACAATAGGTTTGACCTTGTATTTCCAACAAAGTGGAGCCATTTCTGTCATCATCAGACAGAATCGAGAAGACAACAGAAGGTCAGAGTATTAATTACTTTTGGAACGAAAGATGACAGAGAACTTTGATGAAAAGAAGCGGACGCTTTGGTTGCGTTGATGATGAGCATGATGAAAGAAGGAACAGACAGATCTGGTTGTTTGCAACCAATAGAGACCAATGTTCAGTTTTTAACTATATGAGCCTGTCTGCCCTTGTTTGACTCACCACCTTCCCTCGGGCAACCTCTGGTGCTAAATTGAGGTCAGATGTCACCATTGTGAGTGAGGGAGGGCACTCGTATGCACACAAGATGAGGCGTCAAAACTGGAAGCTTGAGTCACAATACTGTACACAAACATGCACAAATCCCACATGAGAGGAGACGCATCATATTCCCCGGCCCATCATGCCTGAGGGGACAGCAGCTCTTGACCCTCTTAAATATTTACTGGAACTGCTACTGCTACTAGTCTGACAGTTAACTGCTGTCCTGTAATGTTGTCGTTCATCTATCCTTCACCTCACCTAGCAATAAGTGAGACAAAAATTGATTCATCATGCTCATTTCTCACTCTAATGCAACAATAAGACATCTTGACCCCTTGTCGCCACGTGTTTATCAGAAGCTTGTGTGAAGCCACATCTAATGAAGACATCTGTATGATACAACAGCTGATATCCAAGGAGTCATACATGACCATGATATACTCATAACCAGTGCAATCACTCAATTATTCAGCTGGCGTACTCCATTGTTTGGATAATGGCAGTGGCAAGTCATGCATACATAAAGGGAAAGGTCTATGCATGTGTGTGAGTGGGTGTAAGGCTGTATGCATGTAAGACTTCACCTCACGGGTCGAACTCAGGGGGCAATTATTCTCTCCTCTGCATTGTCTTTAACCTCTGACCTTTCAGAGTGATACAGAGTCGTAGAACTGAATGCGTCTAGACCACTTAGTGATCACTGAGGTCAGGAGAAAAAAACTTGGCCTTAGGGCATCATTGACAGGAATTTTTTAATGAAAGCCAGAAAAAAACTGAAGGGGGATTTTTGGACAATGGGAGAGGAGAATCTTTAGAGGGAGTTGTACAGTTCGGATAAAAGAGGAATTCTTTAAACCATGAACAGTAGCTTGCAGAAATTTCTCTGATAAAGCCACGTAAATTAACAAGCATTTCTAAAACAACTAGCATTTCTCAGTGGGTTGAGAAAAAAATAATTTAGTAGATCATTAGAAATTGATTTAACATGTTTGGAAAATTGGCATGGAAAATAGCCTGCAAACACAGTGGAATGAGTCACATAAGTCACATAATATCTGTCAAACTAGTAAACTAAAATAGAATAATTATGCATTCATGGCTGGATGAAAAGACAAAAAGTGACAAAAGTGCTGAATACTTTTCATGATGAGGGATGTGTTGTAAGGCAGCAATGCACATAATGTAATGAATACTGACATAAGGGCTGCTAAAAATGTGTTACTTGATCTCTGGTAATCTCCCTCTTGTGTTTAGGTCATCCATATTGTGTCAACAGAAGCTTGAGTGTGTGTTGTGTGTGCATGTGAATGGTGGACAGGGGGAGGGATAGTGGTTTTGGTAATCAATACTGTCAGATGCTTAGACATATGCTTAATCAGCAGTAAAAATGCACTTAAGTCCACAGGTCTCCAAGTCCCATAACTGGGGCACAGTCCCACAGATCTCTTGCATGTTAGTATTTTCTAACAATGAGCAGATTAGCATGTAATGAAAGGCAGAAACGAGTAGTCTTTGAAAATTTGCATTGTCTGTATATCAAAGAGCTGACTCTTTCAAACACACAACAAGTACCATCAAAGGATGGCCACTTTGTCACATCAAGACCCTTTTCCCATCGTATTGGGGTCTTGAGGGCTTGTAAAGTGAAGGGAATAAGGGAGCATGAAATATGATGGGTACCAGTTAGGTAGTTTTCCTCAGGGATGCTTTCTGAGGCTCTTATTCCACTCATTCCGTTGTGGGTTGTTGTGTATCCTCAACCGGTCAATACCCCATCCCCCTTCCCTAGAGGTAAGCCCCTCTAAAACATGCATGACTCTATTGGCTGGGAAAGTACCACAGAAGGCCTTCGGGGCTTTCCAAAGTGGCAGAATATCTGAAAGCTAAGTGAGACCGTCTTTGCAGGATTAAGTCTAACGTCTTTCGTCCCTCTCTCTAATGCTCTTTTACTGTTCCTGCTCTCATGTTCTCTTTCTTAGCCCCTTTTATCTCCTTTTACATGCAACCAGACAGACATATACTTATGTATATAAATCAGTTCTAAAGCCTCAACCCTGCGGCCAGATGTATCCAACCTGTTAAGAATGATGAGACAAATTCCCTTGCCTATTGTAAAAAGCTCACATTTTAATCAATCAGGAACTGCAACCCACAATGTATTGAAAAAGAAAATGTATCATGAGGAAAATGAGCCACTGTACTATTTTGCCACAGATACTTACATCTAAGTACCTAGTTATTTGGTAAGGGGAAAAAAGGGGGTTGGGATGGTAGACTTAGATTAAAGCTGAGCTGGGTTGTTCAGTGTTTGGTGAGTCAAAATGGCCTGCTGCAAGGCCCAACTGGTAAGGATCAAATGGGCTTTGAGAGGAATGGACAGTGTAGCCGAACAAAACTGAAGCAAAGAGAAGTTGCATGAATAAAGAGGAAGATATGCAGGGAAGAAGTTTTCCAGCAAACAATCTATTTTCTACAAGAACTTTTGATAGATCAAATCTCTTTTTTTAAATTGAAAATCACTTTAAAGAGTACTTTGCTTACTTCCTATGACATACTCATTTCCTCTCCCCTCCCAGGGACAGCTGAGGATCAATGTCTTGTCATGCTTAATACGCACTATCTGCAATCCTTCAAAACTGGGTCTCTGTATTGGAGCATAGCAGACACAAATCACCACTCAACAGTAAATGTGGAGCAAAGACTGGGCAGGGGGATGGATGGATGGATGGACAAAAAGAGGGTGGACAGTCACAGCTGATGGAATAGAGAACCCCCGGCTTAACAACACATTAATCACTAACATGCAAAAATGCAGGATTAAAAGGCTGAAACCACAACCCTTAGCATACAGTTCATGATCAGAAATGTGACCAGTGCCACAGGTGTCGAGAGGAAGGGTTTTTCAAAGAAAGATAAACAGATTTTGACTCTTCTGCACTTTGCTTCACCATAGCATCCTCTCCTACATTTCTTCCATTGTGGTTTCAGTATCCATCCAAGCCTTTTTCACACATTGTTGCTGCTAGTTCTTTTCCCAAAGCCACAATCTATATGCACCTCATCTGTCTTTCCTTCATCACACACAATGATGCTAGTGAATATAACACTCATGCATTCTTCTCTTAAGTGCCACCATTATGGTTACCAGATGCACTTATGGCTATTTAGGTCCATTGATTGGCACAATCAATACGTCATCTAAGGAAAGTTTGGAGACACTGCATTAGAGCTGCCAGACGCTCTTAAGGCTTTAAGCAGTCATTTGTATGGAGATGGGAGCTAGTTCATTATGTTAATGGTCAACAGCAGATGGGTTGGGGTGGGATCTAAAAGCCTTGCTTGTTTCCAGTATTTCTTTAATTCCATGCACATTTGAAGTTAGCATGCCTGCCCCCCACCACCCAAAGTCATCCGACAGTGATTAGTGTCATGAATGCTCTCATAATAATCTTTTTTATAGCTGTCAGCAACAGAATTTTTATGTTAATTAGAACCTACTTCATACAAAGCTGTAAGCTTGTTTGCTTCTTTAATTACAGAACATTAACAATAATAGAATTACCTATAATTAGTGGCAATATGGGTTTTATTTTGTTAAAGTAGATTAGCACATCAAGTGTAGCATCCTCAACCTGACTACCCATTCCTTGGGGAAATCAAAGAGACCTCAACATGTTTTCAGCGTGTTATTATAAGGACTACCAATCTTAAGCTATTAGAAGTATTAGGGTGCTAAATTAAGCAACTAAGGTGCCTAATGCCACATTGTATGAATTATGGATGCAAGTTGTGTGCTCAAAAAGCTTTTGAGTAGCAACATAAAGAATCTGAGATTTAAAGTTTTTGAAAGAACTGCTGTCTTTTAGTTGTCGTTTGATCATGTGGTCATGATCACAGTGACATGTCAGCACAATTTTCAGAAATCCGAGCCTTTTGTCATAATGCTTGCCTCTGCTGTAAAGGACTTGCCCCCATGCTATGACCATAGATAAGCTCTGAATGTGTTGCTATCTCCCAACTGGTCGCTACACCAATCTTGCACGTCACACTTGCAATCAGGCTGATGCAGGTGACATGACTGAGTGGCTGAACAATAGAATGGAGGCTTTCGCCTCAGATAAGAAATTAATATTGATTGCACATGCATGTCAGACAGATTGTGCCCATTAGGTGTTACATTGCTCTGTTCATTCTCTTACTGGTGATATCCCCAGTGTGAAGGTTGAAAGACGAAGGATGGGAAGTTTGTTTATTCAGTCAGATATGAGTCATGTAGCAGTAGGTCAACAGTAACAGCGTCTAGAATATTTATCATAAGGCAGTTTCTTCCATGATTTCACAATGACTGGACATAATGTATCCAGTCTGTCTTTACTTTGTAGCTTCTGGAAGAAATACAAAAACTTACATTATTTCAAAGCATAATTTTTTTTAGGCATGGAAATGTCACTGAAAGTTGCAAAAGGAAAGCATTTGCTGATTTGTCTCATGGATGAGACAAAATAAAGCTGAACCCATGTTCCCAGTAGCCAGGTTTGCATGGTTCAGATAAACTTGCTGACAGTCTCAGTTCACAGAGAAAGCACAAATAAAAACACTTTCACTCAGTTTGGATAGTGTAAGTAACACCCAAATATAGATTTGTGTGTATAAGTGTGAGAGTTTATGTGCGTGCGTGAGTGAGAGACAGACACAGAGTGCTAAGAGCTATAACTGCGGGAGTGTTTTACAAGCTCAAAGCCCTGTGCCGGCTCCTCTAATTCAACACACACATTGCACTTTCAGCAAATCAATGATCCCCTTGCGCCTCACACACAATCTCGCTTTCCTCACACCCATCCATATGCACATAAACCCTTAACAGTGCACAAACCCATACACACACAAACACAAAAATCAGTACACGTAAACATTTCATTCTACTCCTTCCACCCTCCCGTCACCCCGGCTCCCTTTCTCATGCTCTTATACACCCCCTCTCGTTTTCTTTCCATCCCTTTTTCTCTCTGAAGCCCTGAGCAATTACTCATCGAGACTCTGGAGGAGTCTCTAAGTGAGAAGGGAGGGAACGACTGAAGCAAGAGAAGAACGGGTAGATGGAAAGAATATAGATGAATGCGTGTGGGGGTGAATGAAAACTGTCCACCACTGGTAGCGAAGCACCTAAAAACATCTGCTCTCCAATGACCAGGGTCAAGGTGTCATGAAAGAGTGTGTGGGTCTCATCTGCACAACACGTGTGCTGTTTTGTGAGTGTGCATAAGGTTAAGGGGAGGGGAGTTGGGTCACAGCAGTATGACAACACATCATTTATTCATTGGGGATGGCAGTGTGTGTGTTACAGCTGGGATGCACATGGTCAGTACAAATACAGACACACACACACATTATTGTAAGCAATCAATTGTTTTATCATCCTGCATGAAAACGCACACAAAGCCTTGATGAAACAATAACCATATAGCAGACTGCAGTCCAAACAGCGAGTACTACACAATAATTGCACATGCCTCTCTACACTGTGTCCCCAGTCTTTGCTAAGCTCTCAGGTTGATCCATTTAAAAACACAATGAAGGATTACATTCTCATCTGGCCACCGTCTCCAGCCTGCACAGAAAATGAAGACGACTAACACTAACTTGGCACACAATGTTTTCCTGTTCGAGCTTTTGATGTTTTTACCAAAGATGAGATGCGGTAAACATGAGGGTGCTTTGCTGCGTGTGGCAATCATATGTGTATGTGCACGTCCTGTAGTTGCAAGTGCAGGAGACTCAGGCCTGTCATCTCAAGGGCAGGTGAGGGGGATAAAGCCCCCTCTCCAGTGTGGAGTGGCTGTGAATTGGTTTTGGCTTTGGGCTAAATCTCGTCACAGACACCTCCTCGTTTTCTCCACAAGACAGGGAAAAAAACAGACTGCTTTCATTCAGGCTGCAACACATTCAATTCACTGTGATTTAAGCCAGTTCTTGGCCAAAATGCAGGTGTCAGGATGTGTGCATGCACACACACAAGATTGTTTCTCTATGCATTCCTGGTTTCATTCACTACTTCATTTCCAAAACCACCAAACTATTTTAAAAACAGTAATGAACCTCCTCACATAATGCCCTCCTCCACTGACTTACGTCTGCAATTTACTCTTTCACAACCAAATAACTCCCACAGTTTCCTCACGCACATCAGCACACACAGCTTCCATTCTTACATGCCCAAACCCCCCACAAGGAGAATGACAGTCGCAGTCTGTCCATCCTGCAGTATTCAAGGCCCTGATTAAACCAGTGCTTATTGGTAATTACACACAGTGCTTTGTGGCGGTATCCAAAAAGCTGTAAAGCATTCTACCTTCCCACCACATAAACACCCACCATCCCCACCTCCACTGGCACAGTGCCGTCCCCTCCTTTCCTCTTCTTCAGCCTTTCAGGGGGCCGCAGGTGGCACAATTGGCAGTAATGTGTTCTAAGTGTTGTATGCATGGCGAATGGGGGAAAAAAAATCGGAATTAAAAGCAGCAACATGCCTAGCGCAGACATTTTGGGGGGGGGGGGGGGGACAGAAATACACCATGAATAATGTAATGTTCTAGAAAAAAGGAAAAAATACGGGGTGGAGGGACAGCAGGGAAGGGAATTAGCAGCATAGAGGAGAATGGGAAAAATATAAACCCACAGAGGCTGCTGTTTACGTCATGTCCAAATGTTTCCTTTGCTGTTGTTTTTCAGGTAGTTCAGAGAGAAGATCCCTTGGGTTGAGGCTTAACCATAACTGCACCAGAGACAGAAACACCGAGCGGCTGGCTTTATGTAGGAGAGTGGTTTGACTCAAGCCAAAGTTGCTGAGCTCCAGACCACACAACTCCGTCAGGTTCATCAGTACAGAAATGTGAGTGGCAAATGGTGGGTGTAGACTCAGGCCAGTAAAGTTAAACTGTTGTATTATATACTTATACTGTATTTATATCATTTGAAATGTTACTTCCATCACAGATCTGTATTCCAGCCTCTTTTAATTTCACTGCTAACTTTTACGTGTTGTCCATAAAAATGGCCTTTCCATTTTTTTTTTTAGGCTGATACATCCTATCCATGTCTGAAACTATAGTAAATATCCAACATCTTACTACAAAGTAACAGACCGACTCCAGTGACACCAGCCTTGTACAGTATATGAGGAAGTACAGTATAGACTAGTAGAGTAGTTCTTTGGTGAAATGGCACCTCCTGTCCACTGCTCACTGACAAGTGTTGTCATTCCCTCTGAATATTGCTAACGTGGTTCTGGTCAGGTGTGAAAACAGAATGACAACCACTGGACATACACTATGTAACAGCCAGAGAAGAAAGAGCAGTGTTGTACACAATTGTGGGAAGATCTATGATTCAGTATGGCAGCATGAATAAATCACAGGCTGGGCTCTGTAATTCTTACTGAGTCCTACAAATTATGCCAAATGAAGGTGTTGGACAAATTAATGGACATTCTAAATGCTAAAATATATATTTTTTTATCCATTAACATACAGCCTTCTTGACAGCAATAAGTATAATAATTACTTCAACACATTAAGGAATTGAGCCAAATGTTTGGGACAATCTGTAGGGGAAATTTAATCAGTCCCTCCAGCATAACCTTTCCAGTTCCTCCTGAGATAATGATCAAGGGAGCCAGTTGATTGCTTGCTGTTCCAACACACCATATGATCGCTTATGATAAGATGTAATGCTTCTGTGAGCCAATAGAAAGGTTTCACGTCACTGCCGTGTTCTCAGTGCAAGGTTTTAACTATATTAGAAGTGAGAATTAGCACATTATTGTCTCACTGGGAAACAGCTGGCTGCAAAAAATTGACAGAAACCTCTAAAGTAACTGTACCATGAGGTGCCATTACAGAAATTCACTCTGTAGATACCCAATTTATCACAGAACTGCCATCATGTTTCATAGTTAGGGTAAGACAACTACAAACAAGGGGTTTTCTGCTTGTCCTCCATATATAAGCTTGTCCAGGAAAAATGGTAAAGAATTATTTATCATTGAGGCCGACAGTGTTTTCACTGATCTATTTTCAATTTCTTGGGGCTTGTATACAATCTTTTAACAGCGCTGGAGAAAGAAAATGTTGGTTAATGCCAACCCATCCATGGCATCCAGCTGCCCTGACCCTTCAATCTGTTCTCTGATGAAGGGTTGGCACAATGTTTCAGTATACAATCACTTTAGCAGCTAAAGTTCTAAATTATTTCACAACACATTTTGACTCTCTGAGGTTCCCTCTGTGACCTGTGTTGAATTCTGAAAGGTCCAACATGTTGCTATAAATCCATGCAAAGATCGCTGAAAAACAAACATCATCTTGGCTTTTGCCACTACACAAGGATGGCTGCAGCCTATATAAGATCCATTTACCTCTGGGATTCTGATTTATCCTCATATTTCTATCCTGTAGGATGGATTTAAAAAACTGAGCACAAGTTATAACTCAAAGGTCAGACTGAAAATTATTTCTAGAAATTCAGAAATGTATAAATGTACACCACTGGATTTACTAAACAAATGTAAAATGATATTTCCAAATAAATACAATGAACAAATAATGAACATGTGACACAGACAATCATACATAGAGTATATTAAAGACACCAACACACATCACCGTTTTTGCCTTACTATAAACATGCAAACCCATCAGGTGTATTTTCTCTCTCTCTGCAGTGGTTGTACAAGCTGTTGGGTCATCTTAATGCAGGTGGAAAGTTTCAGAAAACGAAAGAAAAAAAAAACCCCACTGGAATGAAAACTGTGCTGAGCTTCTGAGAAAACACTCATACGCTGCAAGGAGCTGCTGCAGCATTGCCATGGCAACGGTGAGGAGAGCATGAAGTGTTGGAGTCAGAGTCTCAAGGTTACTTAATCTCTTCATGTTTTAATAATACCACTCCCTTATGAAAGGAATATTACATCCCTTGTAAGTATGATGAAAATACATATCTGATCTTTCCAGACAGTCTAAAGAACACAAAGAATTTCCCGTTGAGGTTAAGACAGGGAAAGGAACTGCACGTCTTTTGATTAACCAAAACCTGATGAGGGCTCATTTTAGGCTATTACAAGGGCGTACTGTTTCTTATGTTTTAAGGAATGAACCGAGGCGGGAAGAGAAGGCGAGAGAAAATGGGGTGCACTGTTGGGCATGTCAAAATACACGGAGTAATAAACAGAAATGGCAGGGATTTTAGTAAATACAGAGAAATATGAAGCCAGGGCTCCCAGGCCTTCAAAGGTTCACATGTTTACCATCTTTCCCCCAGGTGTTTGTGTCAGAGGTGAAACAACAGGTGAGCTACTACCGCTGGGCTTAGAGTTTACAGCCTGCTCCATCTCTGGACACACGAGACCTGCTGAGCCAAAGCAGTGGAGATGAAAAATCGCATTCAGCATGGAGTTAAGTAGGAAAAAGCAGGTGTATGCTGCCTCTAGAGATGCTCACTGCGTAGTTGCCACAGATATAAGTTATGTACATTTGATACACGTACACACACATTGCTTTTAGTAATAACAATTAACCTATATTTGCACATTACACCACATAATTTACACAGAAGCAACTTTTTTTTAGTAGCAGATGAAATATGCTGATTTCTCACAGCAAATTGTCACCAAAAGCAAAAGCTTGATAACACATTGTCATGCTCAGGCGCTATGCACAAACACATGAATGGATGTGAGAATTTACACATATACGCATATTTCAGAGGAATAATTGTCCATAGAGATGTACTTGTTTAACATGCCATACCAGTTTATACCAGTAGAGAATCATACCACACATACTGTAGTTGTGTTAAAAGTTAAATTAAACATAAATTCATACATATAGTGTAAATGCTTAAGTCAGCTGTACTGTTTCTACTTCCGTCTAAATAATTAGCCTGCAATAAGCTACACACAGGAGACATCAGGACAGTTTGGAAGAATCATTTGTTTTATGGGATCCAATACAAAGATATACAGTTTGTCTTGTTGTGGGGGCAAAGGGAAAATGGCTAACAATAAGAAGGCAATGAATAAGTAAGGAGGAAGGAAATAAAGCTTTACTCTGGCGCCTTTAAGAATGTTTACAATTTCCTTCCTCATCCATTTGATGACTTTCTGCCACTACTATTCTCTTTGCCTCTTCTAGCAGCAGAATTTATCAACTTTTTCCCCTAAGGCACTAAGGTACTGTCTAGCACATGGAGGTCTATGCAGCCCTCCAAGTATAAGCCTCCCCACACCATCAGTGACCCACTGACAAACCAGTCATACTGGAGGATGATGCAGGCAGCAGACCTTTCTTCTAGCCGTTGCCAGACTCTCACGTCTGACACAAGCTCACTGTGAAGCTGCTCTCATCTGTGAAGAACACAGGGCACCAGTGGCCGGTCTGCTGATCCTTGTGTTGTCTGGTAAATGGCAGTCAGATTGCACGCTGTTGGGCTGTGAGTACAGGTCCTACTTGTTGATGTCAGACCCTCATATCACCATTCTGACAGTATGAACAGAAACATGCACAGTTTCTACTGGTGATCATTTAGTGGGACTCTGGCAGACCTACTCATGTTTACCTTAGCACAAAGGAACAGTCTTGCTGCTGTGCTGTTGTCTTCATATGCCCCCCTCCCCATCTCATGGTATCTCTCCAGTCTGTGTTGGGAGACAGCACATCTTCCATCCTGGATAAGCTGCACTACCTGAGCTCACATTTCAACCTCTCAGTTCCACCTGTTGTCTGTCAGCAGGTAAAATTGATTCGCAATTGAGACCCAAACCATGTGGCTGACCTGCAGTTACATGGTAACTTATTGAGATGACCTGCGTTTGCTCGTGCATCACTAGTGGAGCCCATTCTCCCATAAATTCATGGGATTCAAGACTTCATGGTAACCCATGAGGAATATAACTCGTGGCTACAGTATATGCAGCCACTTCTTAAACAAGATTACACCGTTTGGGCAAATAACGGTGGCAAATTCAATTATGTTTTCAGATCTATGGGGACTATGTGCATTTCATTTAGTTTGATAAAGATTCAATCACTCGCAAACGGATCATTCCAGTAATGCTGGAAAAAACTGGCAAAGTTGTTCGGCCTGTTTCCATGTTGTGAACTGGTCCAAAATACAAATCCATTCCCTGTGACAAGTGTCACAACCGCTGGCCGTGGTGCTGCTGATGCCAGTTGGAGGAGCCTTCCCTGGTCTCTGTCCATGGTGCTAAACTGGCTGGGAGAAAATCTACAGCCTTGCTGAATTATTACCAGAAGCCTCCACATAAGATATGTGGTTTATGAATGTAAAGTTTCATTGTACATATGGGATCATTTGCATTTTACCCAATTAAATCTGATTACAGGATGAATGTGGAAGAATACGAGTGGAATAGAAGACTGGTGGTTACAGAGGTGGGCTTAGGTCTGGACCACCTGAGTTCAAGTTTCTTGTCTGGCATAGAAGGTGAACCACTGTGGCTCCCTGAGCAAGGCCATTAACAGCCCCCCACCAAATATGGCAGCCCAACATTTTCTATCAAAAATCTGCTGGAGAGGGTGAAATGCAGAGCCAAATTACCAACTGGGATTTATAAATTAAAATAACATGTGTTTAGTATTAAAACAGTGTTTTTTTTAAGATTGGAGTGAACAATTATGTTATTCAGGATAATATAGCAATGTAACATTGTACACATAATGTAACAATGTACATGATGAAATATATACATGTTGAAATATGATCATAATGGCCTTCATTTTGCTTTATTGTTGAACATATACTGAACTTTATTTTTCAAGTGGCTTGAGCTCCATCGTTTGCTGCATTTTAGGCCATTAAAATTTGATGTGCAACACTTGGTGTCCTGTTTTTTACTGTGACCAAATAAACTAGGTGTATAATGCTTTAAAGCGGATCAATGCAAGTCTGGGTATGTTTACCATGCAGTGCGCACCCCACAGCCGTAGGGGGAGCTCCAGAGCGAGAAAATAGGCGACAGACGAAGAAGAATGTTGTAAACAGAGGCAACTTACGGTTGTCTTGAACAGGCTACGGCTAGTTAGCATGGTTTCAAAGGCATGTAGTAAAAGTAATTATCAAAGCAGTATAAAAGCAAAAACCGAATCGCGGAGTAAACATGCA
>JAVQJG010062014.1:0-28021 GCA_036024015.1 Craterocephalus amniculus | reverse complement strand
AAACCCCATCAGAAGGGGACCTGTCTGCACCAAGGGCGGCACACAGGCTGCAACTGCAGGAGCACAGTAGCACGGTGGCCCAGGGAGACCCTGCTGAGACACAGGCCCCCACCAAGGCGCCCAACCCACCACACCAATTACTCACAGCCAGACACCACCCCCAATACAGACGGACCCCCAGAGAGGAAACACTGGAGAGATCTAAAAACAATAAATGGCAGTATAAGAGCACTGAGTGTGTAAAACGTCTAATAATCAAAAGCTAAATGAGAAATGATGAAAAATTGCAAAACTAATTAAGACATAAATAACTGAATATCAACTAGCTAAACTAAAAAGGTGGGTCTTCAACCGAGTCTTAAAAACATGAATGTTCTCTGCAACCCTGAGGTCCTCCAGCAGACTGTTCCAGAGGTGAGGGCCGTGCCACTGGAACGACGCCTCCCCGTGAGTGTGTCCTGACCCTTGGAATGACTAAAAGTCTACTGCCGGAGGACCGCAGGGATCGCGAGGTAAAAGCAGATCTGAGAGATAAGATGGTCCGAGACCATTAAGACATTTAAAAACCATTAAAATTACCTTAAAATCAATCCTGAAGCACACAGGGAGCCAATGCAGTGATTGTAAAATCGGTGTGATATGGGCCCGCCTTCTGGTTTTCGTCAGGACGCGGGCTGCTGAATTTTATAGAAGTTGTAAACCTGAGATTGATTTTTGGGGAAGACCAGAAAGCAGGGCATTACAGTAGTCAAGGCGACTTGTGATAAAAGCATGCATTAGCGTCTCTGTGTTAGCCCGAGAGAGAATTGGGCGTACTCTGGCGATGTTTTTTAAATGATAAAAACCTATTTTGGTAATATTCTTAATATGTGGCATAAAAGTCAGCTCAGAGTCAAAAATCACCCCCAGGTTTTTCACTTGTGAGGATGGATAAAAAGACAATGATTGTAGTTTAGGCAAAAGTTTCTCTCTCTGGGCCTCAGGACCGATCACTAAAATCTCAGTTTTGGCCTGGTTAAGCTGGAGAAAGTTTTCTACCATCCAGGATCAGATTTCCAAAATACAGTTAAAAAGTGCATCCATTGGCCTTGAGTCATCAGGAGAGACAGAGATGTACAGCTGGGTCATCAGCATAAATATGAAAGGTAACCCCATGTCTCCAAGCGGGAGCATGTATAGATTAAAAAGCTCTGGGCCCAAAACCAAACCCTGGGGCACACCACATGCGATTGCCCGGACCCTAAAGGAGTAGGTATCCAGGCTTGTCTGTGAGGTAGGAGGTGAACCATCTAATGGACTCAATGATTGATTAATCAAGGTTAACAAAACATTCAAAATGTTCCAGAGAAATGTAGCAGAAAAAGTTATTCAAATAGCAGCTAAAGGTGAATAATTACTTTCATTTGTTAATGATGCATGCAAACAATAACCCACCAATGCTTTAAAGGAAATATCCCATAAGATATTGAGTAATTAATTTTAAATGTTTTAGTTTTTTTTACTTTTATTCAACAAAAGGAGGCCTCACTTAAACTTGACTAGCCAGGTGAAATCTGACCTATGAGGCTGATTAATGCTTGGTTGCCAGGCTACTGAACATTTTTATGAAAAGACACAAAAAAACCTGATAAAACCGTGTTAAAAGGCATGTTTTTAAATTTTTGAGTTTTAGCATGAAGAGCACTCGACCCTGTCACCTGTTTTACCCTTAAATGTAGCAGTTCAAAGCAAACACTAGTTGGACAAAAGGCCTTAAAAACTAGCTGTGAGAGGCTCTAATGTGCCCATTAGAGTCACAAAATGTGTCATACTTGTAATAAGGTTTATCTAAGAACACTTGGCTTATCATACATGGATCCTACTTGGTAAAACTGGTAACTTATTAATATTTTCATACCATAGTACCCTTCCGTTTGTAAAAAGAACTGATTACCTTTCAAGGTTCCTGCTTTTCCCCAAACCTCTTGGCTCTGCTCATATTAGCATGCGCACAAAAGCTCTTTCTAGTACATTGGGTCCAATTGCTCTCTGCTCCTAAGTCACAGCTTGGTTACTTCATTGTGCCTCTGCTCTTTTCAGCTGACTCACTGAGCAGCGATAAAGGCCTCTGAGGGAAGAATCAGATCTGGGCAATCAGGGGCAATTTACTTTGGCTGGAATTAAAGCATTTAAGAGACCATGATTATGCCCGTTCAATTATCAGTCAACCATAAACAACAGCAGCAAAATCTCATTAGCATAATGCACCTTAAATTATGCTTATGGCATGTTTTTCACTGACCTGCTCTTAACCTGTGGTACATACTGAGCAGGATGGAGCTCATTACATACCTACTGACACTGTAAACATAGAAAAAGGTGAGGGAATGATTGCAGAGGGAGGTTTTGGCCCCTTGATTGACTGACCTTTGTTGATGAATGCTGTTCAAGTTCAACTAATTAATCGAAATTTCCTTAAGAGCTCAGTATCAAGCTGTTTGAGTTGCATATATTTTTTCCTTTCATGTTTTTCTTTCATTATACGTGGATATGTAGCTCCATATCACATGTGGTGAGAGGGAGCAGAAATCAAGAGCATTGTGGCAGAAAAGGCAAATCACGAATGGTCAAAACATGCCTGCGAACTATAAATCGATGTTATCATCAGCATATCTAGTTTATAATGTTTATTCTATTAGAGCAGAGTAAAGAGGTTTTTTTTTCACACTTCTGCACCACCATTGCTCTGTACCTTGTCCACTGATCAACAGTCTAGATGAATAATTGGATAATGGCTGATGGTTTTTAATTTAGCTGCCTGTGTTCAAATCTGCCTAAATCATTGAGCAGAAACTCACAGCGTTGGTGGAAAATGACTCATGTGCATCAGGAGAGTTATCAGATATTTTTGGTCATTAATCCTGTTTTTTGTTTTGTTTTTTTATGTGATGGCACAGGACGATCTTGGTCATGTGTTTCTTTATTCTATATTCTCACCGTGGATTGGCACAGGGTAGGCGTGGGTTGGTGCTGGTGAAAATAGATTTTTTAATATGTTTTTGCAGACTCGAAAAATATTGGAAAAAGTGGTGGCTTATAAGTAAAGATATGATGGAAAGTGCTACTAATCTCAAAGCTGAATCATCTCTTCCTAATCTTCAGTGAAGCAGTTTTGTATAGCACAATTTATGAGCAAGACCAATCACAGTGCTCTACATAAAACATTAAAAGCATTACAGATGGTGGGTGCAAAGAAAGCATTTAAATGTAGTAAAAGCAAAGACAAGTTTTCGTGCAGATTTCACAAATGAGAAATAAAACCTGGATTTAAAAATGTCTACATTTGGTGAAAGTTTAATCTCCACTGGCAGTTTGTTCCACATTTTCATCATAACAGCTAAATGCTGCTTATCCATGTTTCGTCTGTACTCTAGGTTGGACAAGCAGACCCGAGTCTTTGAATCTAAAAGCTGTGATAGCTTATATTCTTAACAGAGCTGCCTTTGTTACTATTAGTCCGTAGACATCCAAGAAGAAAAGCTATCCATTCAGAAGAAACACCAACAACTGGCGAGCAAGCAAACACTGTCAGCTGTGGTCAGAGGGAACATTGGGAGGAAACAAAATGTACTGCACCTCTCATTACATGCACCAGCGTGAGGAAGCCATCCTTATTTGGATTAGTGTGATTGTGCTGAGTCAGAAGTCTTGGATAAATCACAGGGAAAGCAAAACTTCAAAGCCATGAGGCCAGCGAGACACAAGCCTTAATGTTCTGCCACTGTACTCTGCCCTGCTGCATATGCTGCATATTTCTCAGAGACTGGAGCTGGTTTTGATTAGCCAGCCAGCTCATACTTTATGAATAGCAGTAGAGTGCTCACTAAAAGGAAAAATTTGTGCTTCTTTGCATAATTCTACAGCCATCAAACTCTGTTTGGTGTCAAGCTTGAACTGTAAGTCTATTCCTGACCCCATCCATTAGCTGTAATGGCTCAAAGGTTAAGTGCAGACACTTTGTAGATTCATGACATCACAGGGAACGATCTAGCATGGATACATTATCTTTTATGACTTAAAGGGGCTGCACTAACCTTTTAACATCCACAGTAATTTCTTGTAATCCCTTGAATGAGTGATGAAGCACATTTTACATAAAGCCTCTTGTGTTTATAAAAGCTACTCTTTTTATTGTAATTTTGCACATCCTGTTTGTGTTACTCCCAGTTCCAGTCACTGTTCAGGCCCTCTGCTTTGAATGAAGGTCTAATATGATTCATGTTTACGTGTTAGACTAAGACATGGTTTCAAATACATTCTGTCATAATCAGTTCAACACATTGTTTTTGTTGTTGCAGAATTTGTTACTTATAGTAGTTAGTTTTTTGGCATAAATGTATGGAAAATGTGACATTTCCCAAAACCTTCCATTACCCCTCTCTGTAATTTCCTAGGAAACATTGCTCGCCATCTTCTTTGTAAATGCATCCAAGATGCTCGAATCTTCCCTTCCCAAACACCATATACCACCTTCCACTCCTTAGTCTTAGTCCACTCCTAAGGCGTAGTAAAAAACTAACATCTTGCAATAGCTGAGTAATATATCATCTTTTTTCTTTTGCCCAATAATAACTCAGCTGGAAGGTTTGGGTTTTCATCTTGCATACTTAATTCTAATTTTAGCATTTTTCTTCCTCCCACTGTTCTTGCTCCTGGTTATAAAAGAAGTCATGCAAAGGAAGGCCAACCCTACAATATCTTCAACAATATTATTTTCACATGCTTTGAGGCTAATTTAGTGACTTTTGACCAGGATTCATTTATTGGAATACAATATTTTTATATTGTTTTAACACCTTCATTCTAAACATGTCTGCATTTTTAAAAACTTTAACCTGGACAGGCTACTGGAGTGAACTGCTGTGGACCCCTGAACAAGGCTACCGAGAAGTTGACAGCGATGTGTTGACGATACGTCTGGCCTGCTGCCAGGTTGATGAGGAGAGCAAAGTTCAGGCGAGGTTCAAGTTTGGATGTTGTGTGTCTGTGAGCATGATTTCAATTTGTATTTTTGGTGTGAGGGGGCTGTTTTCTGCTTGTGCGTCAGTAGGACAGGAGGGCTTAAGAGATTAAACTGCGTCCACAGTTGGAAGATCCCTCTGTGGAGCTTTTTCGCTGCAGGGAAGCTCCCTCGCTGGCATCCCATTTGCATGGCTCCCTGTCCAGCCAGGGGAATTGGCCTTTTTCTTTTCCCATCGCCACTCCCTCCTCCTTTGCACCTTGTAAAGAGAGTGCCTCCATCCAGCGGCGTAGCTTCTTTTCAAGGCAGACAATAGAACGGCGTATTTAGGACACTTGGCAGGGTAGACATGTTGAAGGGGATGGGGGACACAGGCTGCTAGTAGCTTGTCACATAGCTACGGCCATGATAGCTCTACACAGCAAGGTAAGCATTGAGCTACATCACACTACTTGCTTGGTTCTGTCTCTGTTTGCTGCAGAATGGTGGCAGTTTTCCACCGAAAGGTAACCTCTAGTTTCCTTGACTGAAATGCAGTTAAGTAGGGTATTATTTTCTAATTACAATAAAATATTTACTTTGTCTGTTTAACCCTTGACCTAATGATGGAATAACACCCTCTAATCTATTAAGCGGATGAAAGAGGAAGACTGGATTTGGATAAATCTGTCCATTAATTGCTAATTATCGTAGTTTCCTGAACAATAAATACACCCCTTCCCCTTAAAAAAACAAAACAAAAAAAACTTTTTCTTCAAACAATCTAATCTAAAGATATTAATGGTGTTTTCTTGGTATAAGTCAAGACAGTTATTGTTCTGTTGTCCATGAATTATGTAATCTGTCATGTAGCAATTTTTTATGGCAGTCGGTTGTATTTGTTAATGGAGACGAGGACGTGCAGCTTTTAAAGCATGTCACTGCTCTAGTGGCGAAACAACTTAATCAATATCGTTATTAGACAGATGTGGCATGAAGTAATTAAGCAGAGTACTCTTTTCTTGATTTAGTGTAAGCCCCTTTTGACCTTTCACTTTTATGGCACAGTTTATCATACACGAGGTGACACACTTTCTATACTTGGAAGCACATATGTGGAGGCTTTCTCTTGAGCATTGTCATGTAGCTGAATGTGTCACACTCTTCCAAGGCTGTTGCACTGAAAGGTCAGTGCTTGTCTGTGTTTCATTAACATAAAGATGCTCTGCAAGCTTATTATGACCTACAGGAGAGGTTGTGTTACATGTAACATGTAAGTCTGTGAACTTATATGGCAGTATGAATGGTCAGTGAATATTTTTTGTTTTTTTTGTTTTTGTTTGTGGTAGGGCTACTTGAAATAGCAAAAATAATAATCATGATTATTTTGATTAAAATTGAGATCGTGATCATTTAAAGCGATTATTTGCTAACTTTGATTAATATTTACAGCTGCTACAGAGATGAATAAGAATCAGATGGAGACATTTTTGAGATTTTGTTCCTTTTCAACCCAGTCTCATTCTTTTCAGCCCTCTGTGAATGCAGGATTCAGTTTTGCCTAAAGTTAACGGTCCTTTCAGAGAGAAGGCGTGAGGCTCAAAGTTGGTGGCTGATTTATTACCTTTCCTAGAAAGTACTGTAAAACGGAAACAGATGAAACATGCACTATAGGTAACAACCCTCATATTGCACCATTAAACAGTGATTATATCAAAATTAAAACCGCAAACAGCGATGGAGACCCTCGCACCTACGGGGCCACTCGGCCTATTGCACCAAACGACCTCCCTTTCACAAAGCTTAGACATACACCAGCAGCTACGCATGTTGTCATACTGCTGCACACAGCATTTCTTCCCCTGCTGCTTCTGACAGTGAAAGCAGTACCATTGTGTGTGTGAACGCCATCATAACCTGTTTTATGACGCCAGAGAAAGATTTGCCATGCATATGTTCGGTGAAGCAACTTGAGTCCTGTAGCATACTGAGGTGTCATGAAAGGGTTTCAGATTCAAAGAAATTAGCAAAAATCCAAGAGCTCCAAGGGTCCAAGAGACTTTTTTGCTTTTGTTGTGGCCTTGCATTGCATCCATGTTGAGTCACAGGCAGCGCACAGAAATACTGCACATCAAGAAGGCAGTGCACATTCTAAAACGTGTAATACCTGCTTTGGTTAAG
Source organism: Craterocephalus amniculus (assembly GCA_036024015.1). Classification (NCBI taxonomy): domain Eukaryota; kingdom Metazoa; phylum Chordata; class Actinopteri; order Atheriniformes; family Atherinidae; genus Craterocephalus; species Craterocephalus amniculus. The sequence continues at coordinate 20,862 of JAVQJG010062014.1, read as the reverse complement.
TTGGATAAAGCCAAGGAACCTTCTCACGATTTGATTTTATTGCAATAATTGATTTATTTCCCCATTTAGGTCTGCATCTTGGTAAGGTAGCTACCATCACTGCATCACATTTGATTTAATAATTTAATTATGTTTAGGCAATGGATGCTCCTATACATAAGTAGGCTGTACTGTATCACTGTTTTATTCATTTGTATTTTTTTTGGTGGAGCTGAAGTTTCTTGAAGGGAGTCTTGAAGTGGGTTTTTTTTTTATGAAAAATGTCTCATTTTTAGTCTGTAATGTATTCGTTCCTGGGGATAGCCTGTGACAGCGGCTGTGATGATTATCATCAAAACAGTGTTGATGACACATGTATGTCCGTCATGCTGACGGTTAATAACGAGAGCAAAATAGGGGCAGGGCCTCCAAACTTTGCAGCAGGCCAAAGGTTACAGTGTAAAAGTAATTGCAGCAGGCTGGGGCACACTGACCTTTGCTTCAAGACTCAATCTCCTGAATGGGGTCTACATGTGACAAGCTGGGACAAGCTGGGAGTAAAGTTGTTTCTTTTTCTGTATGTATGCCCCATTCACAGAAAAACAAAAAAGAACGGCATTAAATTCTAACCCCCTTGTTGCTTGACAGTGACCAAAAGGCGAGAATAGTCTTACCATGTTTATAAGGCAACTTTGCATTCATTTACAGACACCTCTAGATTATTGGTTGATTCATTGCACACAGAGATCCAACTCCAGCGCTCATGAGTTGAATGACTGGTGTCATTGATATTCAGGCCAGCTGAGGTTGCTGAAGCAGTGTGTCCCCGGGGGTTTTGTGTTGACGGCAAGGGTTGGGATAAGTAGCTTACATTAGCATGGCTGTGTCTATCGAGTGAGAGACTGAGATAGAGAGAAGATGGCAGAGGAAGCAAGACAGAGCGACAGAGGGAAAGACTCATCACTGCATCATCTGCAGCGTCTTCTCATCATGAAGAGTTCTCTACACAAGTTTAACGAGTTTAAAGGATTTTTCAGTGGATGGAGAAAGATAATTACAGTCTAAAGCTTCTGTTTTCAGATTGGACATTATATAAGAAAAAACACCTCAAACTGGATTCAGACTTGGTTGTAAACCCTACAAACATCAAATATTAGAGATTTTTTTTGGTGTAAAGCTGCTACAAATTTAAGGTTGATTACTTTTTGTTGAATTGACCATTTAAATAACTGTAGAATAGAATAGAATGATGAACAAGTGAACTCCTCAAAATATCCACAGTTTCAGCAGCTGTGGTGTCAGATCACTCAATGGAGAAAATGGAAAGTGTATTCAACTGCATAAGACATCAAACTGTTAAAATTCAAGAAATAAAGCTGTCTTTTTTCATCAAGTGCTGAACCAGCTTCTACCTATCAGCAGGGGATCTGCAAGCACAAAGCATCTTTTTCTTCTGTGTGTCTTGGGGTTATTGCTTTATCTACAGCAGAATAGGCTTAGATAACCATTGCGCAGATCCTGTTCTTAACTGAATCATTCTGTTGGTCTTTTGAGAGATGAAATCATGTTTACATGTCACCAAGTTCGGTGTTATATTCTTGGTTTAAAGCGTTTCTTTCAGAGTTAGGGATAAAGTGAACAGGCTGACAAAGGCTATCTATGATCAATGATTTTGTCATAAATAATTCATAAGTGAGATTAAATGCATTGCTGCTTCTTTGTGGTAAAACAGAACTGATTCAGCCCTGAAGAAGTATCACATGACTAATTCTGGGAATTATGTTAAAAACCATGAGTACTCATATCAGGTAAATGATCTCATCAGAGGATTATTCTTTCTTACTTTTTTCTTTGTATTCAAACAAAAACTAGGCCACTCGGACTCCATAATTATCATTTTAATAGCATTTCCCACTAGTATACTGTACCAGAATTAATCTGAGAAACATGTGGAGAGCTGTTTTGTTAGTGATACCATAGCTGATATTTGCTTCTAAACATAGACTGGAAGGAAAAGAACAGTGCTGATGGCCAGGAAATTTCCACTGCCTGGAACATCAAATACTTTTTGTCCAATAACCCAGCACCTTCAGTGGACTCTCAGTATAGATTTACAGGATAGTTGTGCGACCTAACAAAGGTGTATCAGCAAAAACAGCTCTACAGGCTCCGGATGAATTCCTCTAAAGAGATTTCACAGTAATACCCTTCACAGCAGACCGAGACCCAGCTGCCTCTCACAGATGATGTCAGACTCAATGTCTCATTTCATCTTAATTTAATCTCAGTCAATATTCCACTTTGCCTTTATCACTTGTTTTTTCCCAGCGGTATTTGGCAGTGATGCAAAGGTTCATGCATTGTCAATTCTTTGATTTTATGATGATTCATCTCCACATATGGTGTTTCTGAAATATTACATATTGCATGCCTGATTGTAAAGAGGAATGCAGCTTCTGGAAAGGGTTTGATGAAAATAAAAACAAAGCTAGAAGCACTCAGAGACGTCTGCCAAACCACAGGACCCCAAAAGGCCCAACTGCCCACCCAGTACCTCTTATATTTTTAGCCTGATTCAGAATATCAACATGATCTGGGTCATGCAGTGTTGGATTATAAATTCTACCGTGAAATGATCTTGTAATTTTTTTTTTTTTTAGCAAATGATTCTAAGCATTTTCTGTTGAGTTAGAAGCCACAGTGTCAAAACGATCCCCACCTCCACATAGTAAAGAATCCTTTAGAAAATTCCCGGATCCCCAAAAATCTAATCAGTAATACCATTTCAGAGTTTTCCCTGAAAACTTCTTCAATATCTTTTACTTTTTGAGTTATGTTGTTAACAAACAGACAGAGATGAATGTACACGGGCCAAAAACACAACCTCTGTGCCTTGTTGGAGGTCAGACGATTTGCTCAGGGTCAGGAGAGCCAGGCAACAAGGGAAATTTATTTATTGAGAATTTATATGAGAATCTGAAGATAGAAAATAATCTCATAAGCACGTTAAAACCAACAAGGTAATTGCGAGCATGAGAGCAAATATGTTGAAAACAATGTATCCGGTTAGAAGTGCTAGTGCTACTTAGTAGGACTCAACCAATTTTGTTATGTAACAGATGCAAGTTATAAAATAGAAAATATATATTCTAAGTAGGCTGTGTGTACTATGTGTATGATTGATTAATGATAGATGATTACACATCATTTAACAACTTTATTTATCCCCAAAGGGCAATTTAGATATGTATAACAGGTTTTAAAATCATGTTGGGCTATGATGCTAGTTATGTTTCTTTCACATGAGTTTCATTAGGAACCTAAACCACACACATGAACTAAATCTATCACATCTGCCACCAAGCCTAACACCACCTTCCCCCTGATTAGTAATGAAATTAGAGAATTCTGTCTTTTCTCATTCTCATTCTCCTTCTTCAACCTCCTCTATCAACCAGTCCCCAGGGAGATATACTGCCATTACATACTCCACTCCTCTTCTTCCGACTCTTGTGACTGACATGACCAAGATGCAACTGGAGATGACACACGTGTGTCAGTCGTCCTTTTCCACTCCGAAACTGATTGAGACCAAGCCAGTGTTAAACCCAGTTTGGCTTCTCCTTGAAGGATTACAACAAATCTGTTGGTAATGACTGATTGTGCTTATGGTGGTGTGTGTGTGTGTGTGGGGGTAGACTTCAAAAACATCTTGTTTTTGAAGTCTACCACTCTGACCCCTCCACCATCCTTTCCACTTTGTGCTCTCGTCTCCTCCCCCACACGGCTGAATCTGCACGACTCTAGAGGGAAAATGTTTATCTTAAGTTACCCACTCAATTATGCGACTCCCATTGGGCCAAACACAGAAAAGCCTTAAGGAAGTTTTGGGGGTCATGATAAAAAGCACTTGCGACACTATCGATTATCGGACTAAAGCAGATGAATTTCAAAATCTGCCCCAGGAAGCCCCTGTTAGATGTAATATGATGTCGGGTTTTAAAGCCATGAGACCAGACGTGGGTGAGGTAAGGACTTGGAAAGAGACTACATTTCAGGGAAGAAAAGCATTACTGGAGGTAGAGTAGAGGGAAGATTGACTAAAAAAGAAGAAATCACTGGAATCAAACCAGCAGGAGTAATAGCTCTGGCAACATCAACTGTGATTTATGGGGGGAGAAGAAACGGGCTTGTCTGAGGGGCTTTTCACAACTGGGCCTGATGATTTACAGTGATGGCTGGAGTGCTTTCATCACGTGCTTCCAGGCTGCTGACATAAGACCAACGGAATAGAAGGCAGCATTATTACTGATTTTAGGAGCTTGCTGCTTACAGTATGTGGGTGGTGCAAGTCTGATGGGATTTTGAAGTTTATCAATACCAGTCCTGAATGGCAGAGATGGAATTGGCTCTTTCCCTACTGTGGTGCTATAATGAGGTTTTGTTTGTCTTTCCCTAATCTCCTAAGTGCATCTATTAAGAACATTTATGATTTATGAGAAACAGAACTAGTACTTATAGTAGCAGCATAGCTGCAAAAGGAGAATGATTCGGTTTTTCAGAACTAATGAGTGTTTGTTTACAGCTTTGTCTGACCTCAAAACACGAATATATTTAATGGATGAAGGAAACACAGCGTGACTTATGTCCACAACAGCAGTGTTGTTCCAGATTAAAATGAGTGTTTGCATAGTTTCTTTGCTGATCATAAAAGGCCCCCTGCAGCACACAAAACGCTGCTTTTAAAAGGTGTTGCTAGGATACAGTCTTGCATAGAGATGAAATTCCCTCTCTATGTTTTTCTTGGATATACATCCACTACATTAGTGTATGGCCACCACATTGGTGCTGGATCCAGTTTGCCTGGCTTTTCCTCCACCTGTTATTATGTATATATGTTTAGCCCCGTGTCACTGAAGTTATTTGCTTATGTCGAGCAAAGATTGCATGTCACAACCACTCTCTTTTGTAGAAATCCCTTTTCTGCAATAAGACTCCATTTGTCTTATGAGCTCTGAGATCTAAATCCTGGTTTCTGCCAGTTGACACCTCAGGGTTAGTTACAAAGAATCAATAGTTTTTCACCTCATGTTCAATTACGCTCTGATCAACACTTCGCAGTCCAGCTTTGCCTGGGAAAGAAAAAAAAACTGTTACTGATGTGATGTTAAGTGCTTTGGTAGTAGATCATGAATATAAATTTAGGAAAAAACAAGAAACATAAAAAAACACAAACTCAGATTGAGGATTTTTGACACTTCTTAAGTGACTCTTAGATTATTAGCACATTACCTGTTAATGACAAGATTTTCCAGCAGGATTCTTGTTGTCATGTAATTGATCCACTTAATCTCTTTAGAATTTCCCATGAGGTTTCTTTTTTTTTAAAAAGGGATTGACAGCATCAAACAAGCCTGTTTATAAAATCCTGGTCCTTCTGATATATGCCTTGCTTGAAAAGTGACACTGGAGCTTTCACCCAGACTCCCCTTCTAACACCACTGTCAACATGTCAGTAACTTTCAGTGTCAATATGCCTCACTCTAAAAAATTAAATGTCTATTTAGATTTTAAAACATTGTCAGACGTTATAGAGATGTCAGGGTTTTCCTCATATTTACCTCTGCCAGAGCTTTCATTGGGACTCTTCACTCAGTCAGCTGCTGCTTTTCATCCTGTTATATGAGGCTGAGTGCTGGTGATGCTGGGTGGTGTGCTTTTAAGAACTTGGGGAAAGTGCGAATGCCTACGCTTGGTATGTTCCCGCAATTGTCCAAATGTCAATCATCAGGCATCAACCTATCAAGACACTAGTGCCTTGGAGGCTGACAGGAAGCAGATCTGTGTCTGCTTCTTCTGTGTATAAAGGCTGGGGCTGGCTGGTGAAGCTTGTCATGAGCTACAGGTTGATCCTGACACAGTTTTCATGTACATTTGTTGATATGCTTACACATGATATATACTGTATGTTTCCTGCAATGATGATGTGATATACAGTGACACACTTAGATACAAAACCTTGGAGTACTTCAATTTTAAGTTCCTTTAGCTATTTCTGAACTGCACATTTGGTTAGCTGAAATGTATAATTGGAAATTAAGATTCAATAATATGTAAATGGTTGCATCCTTCCTGTATTCACACACACACACATACACATACACACATTGTAACCACTAGCCCATAGTTTTGTAATAGGACACATTTCAGAATTATCTTTTATTTGTGTCTTTTGTTTGTGTCTTATATCGCAAAAATATACAATTCACATAGGATGTACATAAGCAAATCCTGCATTTTGTGAAGCTTTAGTATTCTCTTTTCTTAGTAATGTGCAGTTTGGATCAAAAGAGGCCAGATCTTTCCATTGTCTAAGAGCATTAATGGTGTAGTTGGTCAGTATTTTTTTTCCTTAAAGCTGAAAGACATCAGGAGCTTATGAGTTAATCATGAAATGCATTGCACTGTTAGATAATAGTCATATATGGTGATTATAACTGCCTCTGTTTTCTTTTCCATTTAGGGAAAACCAAGAGGTCCTGCTGATGGTTCATTAGCTGAGCTTCTGGCTGTAACCCCACCTGGTGGTTCTCACTTCAACATCATGCTGCACCTCGCCCTGCTCCTCTATCTCCTGGTCCTCTCACTTTCTCCTGCAGGTCTGTTTCGCAAGGAAAACACTAAATTAAACAGCGAAATAGATATTCTGAATCACTGATGTGGGATGAATACCAACACAAACATCATGCTTTCAACCCAGATTTGGCACTGCCGTAGTGATATCCAGAAATGTGATTAGGTCATTAATTGTAGTTTGCACCCTGACAATTTGCTTTTCAAATATTACTGCTAAGAAACACTCATAAATGAAGAGGATTCAGCTACCCCTCAATATTACTTCATCTTTCAAGTATTAACATCAAAATGAATTGTAACTGTGGAAAACACTTTGATTTTTTTAATTGATCCCATTGAAAAACAATGAAACAAAAAACACTTGTCAAACATTTATTTGGCACCAACCGCTTTCCCTAAGCTGTGTTTCTATTAGGGAACCAAAAGCAAAGCATGGAAATCAGACAGGAAGTAGGCAGCTGGGATGGAAGCGGTCTAGTCAAAATGATGTTCTCATTTCACCTGTGAATAAAGAAGCAAGTGAGATAAAGTGTGTAAAACTACTATGTAACTACCAGCTTTTAAGAAGGGAGAGTAAACATAACAACACTGGCTGTGAGGTTTGCTTTAATGGGGGAAAAACAGAAATGTGATTTTAACATGCACTGTAAAAATGTAGTGATGTGGTCAGATTTAGGTCTTTTTGTGGTAAGTACACTTGCAAAGGGATGACAAAAATAAGCACAAATAGTGGTAGGAGATATGTGCTGTTTATCTGACAGCCCAAGTGAAGGATTTGCATGCGTTTGAGGGCTTACAGCTTGCAGGGGTCCACGTAGGATGCTGCTGTGCAATCAGCAATGTTGGAAACAAAACAAAGTTGACAGAAAACAGCATGCCGGAAAATGACCTGTCTGAAAAGGAAACAACCCCTTCTGTGTTCCCATACCTTGGGCAATTCACACTTGTCGCAGTTTGATTTCACTCTGCACAAGATCTTTCCATCTTTTTTACTTTTACACCGAAAATACTTTTACACCAAGAGGTTTTTCTTTCTGTCTTTCTAAAAAAACATTCTTATCAAATATGGTTATTTTACAGACTACTTCAAAAACGGAAAGAAGCATAGATACCTAAAACACTGCGCAGGATTTGTCACGGTTTTCACACAGTCACGTGAAAAAGGAAACAGAATCATTTCATTTGCAAGGTTTTACTTATCAGAATCTGATAAAAATCACCTGGTTCTCACCAAGTCTCGGCTTGTTTTCCACACTGCTTCTGCATCAAAAAATAAGGATGCTACATAGCCTTCAGTCAAATGTAGTATTTCAGCTCAAGCTGAGTTTACATTCATATGACGCAATCTCAAAATCTCTGAAGATAATTACATAATATATGATGAAGACATGATTTGCTTTGATCACTTCTTTTATTCACTAATAGAAATAAAAGAAATATATCTTCAGTATAGGATAGCCAGGATTTAAATGTTGTTGCTCATCTATTTGCTGCATCCTAATTTTGTGTATTGACGCAACTTTTTTCATTACAGATGCATCAGCCCATATGAGCGTGTCTGCTTTTTATGGAGGTAAGACTGATTCCATTGCAGAAAAAATGATAATTCCCATTCAGTGTAAGAAAAAAAATCATTTTGTGCTGTAAGAAAATATGAGTTGAGTGATACAATACATTATATTATCACATACAAGACAATGTGTGCAATATAAATCTAATAAACTGTGATGGTTTGAAAATTGCATACCAACCAAAATTTTATTAAGGATAGATCATGGTAGTTTCTGAAAGAGAGTAGTTAAATGTTATTTTACATTTTGATTTGAACTCATCTCATTTTTATTTGAATAAACGTAACTCAAAATTAGTTTGAATAATTGACACCAGGGCAGTAACATTAAAGATGGGCAGTGGTACCTCAACCTGTAAGAACTGTGGCTACATGTTGCAGAGTAATCTCAGAATGATCTTCCTTAGTGTGAAATTGCAAAGTCTATGAATTTCATAATATCATCAAAGATTCTGAAACCTGCATGGAGTTATTTCTGTGTTCATGGGGCATGACCAAAAAAATCTGTATTGGATCCCTGTAATCTTTAGGTCCTCAGGTTGCACTGTGTTAAAAGAAAGGTACAATTCTATCTTGGAAATCACTAAATAGGGTGAGAAACACTTTCGGGGTCTTTGTCTGTGAACACAGTTCACCATGGCTTTTATATATCAACCCATGTGGGAACATGATCCAGAAGCATCACTGCCATATTTGGGCCAAAAGCTTACCTAAAATAGACTGAAGAAAAGTGGAAAACTATTCTGTGGTTGGATAAGTCAACTCATCTGTGGTACTATGCGTGTGCCTTAGAGTCTATGGCTTTTGTCAAATTTTTCAGGGAAGAATAAACATATTAAGGCAATGCTGAATGACAAACTGTGTCTTTTACAACAGTTTGCTTCATGGTAGAAGAGTTTGAAACTGGATTAGACTGAGAGACATTCCGGCTGCTTAACATCTTTGTTGTGCAGCTACAACAAAAATTGTAATCTAACAGCAGTCCAATCTTACCAGCTGTTGATGCATTAAAAAAAAAAGAATATTATGCTACTCACTGGCAAACGTTGCTCTGTCTAACTTTGAAACCATGAAATTTGACAGGGGTTGATACTCTTGTGAAAACATTTTATATGTTTTCGTTGTTTTGTGAAGAATAAAAATCTTGGTCTTGGTTTTCTTTTTCTGCTTGATTTATAATTTACTGCAGGGTACAATGACAGTCTGCTCATGTTTACATTGATGAGGCTGTGGCCTAGCAAAGAGTTATGACTCAGTGTTAAGGTCATGGCTTTTGATGGGCATATGCTCAGTGATTTTCCAAGATTTATTCAGCTCCATATATATGTGCTTTGTATGCATAATCTACTGAGGTGTGTGTTGTTAAAATTGCCTTATATAGCAGAGTGTGAAAGCTTTTTTTGTTTTTAAATTTTTTCTTTAAATATTCATACATTTGTATTATGGAAAGCACTTTGTGTGGCTTTTGCATGAAAACTGCTTTATATTTTGTATTTGGTATAGTTCAGCTATTTTTTCATTTGAGCCATTTTCAAATTGTTCCTTTCCTTTTAACCCCTCTATGAATTTGCAGTAAAATTATTACTAATAAATTAAAGTAAATAATTATCAATGAATGTTTCCTTATAAGTCCATCATTGTATAAGAAAAACACATTCTTCTTTTTAAATAGTTAATAATGTGAATGAAAGGATTAAATACAATAAATAGAGTGAGTAGGCATGTGTGTCATGGCTTTCCCACTCCTGTGCAGACTCCCCCCACACCTATGAAGAGGAAAGTACATTAGCATTGTTTTGCAGGGATTCAGTCTGTCAGGAGAGAGAAATAATTCATTTAGTTATATTTAAAAACAGAAGCATCTTTCCTCTGTTGGTCTGTTTGGATTTCTTCAATAGCAGATTTTTGTGTCCTGGCAGTAGATTGTAAAAAGGTCCTTACTTTATGGATGTTGGATTGTCAGTATAACAAGAAATTTCAGCTTCCACATCTTGCTGTGTGTGATGGATGATATAGAGGAGAAAAAACAAAGATATTTCTTTATACATGTACACATTTACAAATTAATACTCAGTTCCTGTAAATTGAGTTTGCACTCACTGAACATGGCATATACGTAGATAGGCGATGGTGATAACACCATTTTGGATCTAATTTAATATCTTATTCAATATTATGCCCTTTTTTTTCTAAAGGAGCATGGTGCATGTTCTAGCTTTATACCAGAAGTCTGGCCCCTCTGATGACAAGTGCAAGTGACGCCATTGTTATGTAGGTGCATGGGTTGCTTCAGCTTCATCTATGTTGGTCATTGTGTACCTGCACTGCACTCAGTCCGAGCCTGGAATTAGATGCACAATAAATATGTGAAATATGGCATAGCTAGCATTCTGTGCAGCAGCCGAATGCAAATAAAGGCCACACGCCTTTATTGTAAGAGGATGTTGGGGAAAGGAAATAATAGCATTTAGCATTTCAACTTGCGCAATGCACCTTTAAGTTAAGACACTGAGGTAGAAATGAAATGGGATGCTTTGGTCAAACTACTCCAAATAACAGTTCACTTTTCAGCAGTGTGTTTACGGCTCTATTCACTGCAGCTGGTATTAATGGATGAAAGAAACCGTCCAACTTCACTTTATCCCTCTTCCCTCCAAAGAATGCCTTTTGGATAGGTAACACATCTTTGTGCACATTGCAAATGTATTTACAGTTGGTAACTCTTGAAGTATTTTATCCACATTCAGGACAGAGGATCAGGAAAGAAATGTTCTGTAATTCGTTTACCATTTGCTGTTAACCTCAAGGTAGGAAAATAAAATAGAAGCACAATGAATGCAGCATAATTTGTAGTTGGGGTTGGATGGATGAGAAAATGGCATAATTCTACTCTCAGACGTATCTGTAATAGTGCCCTGCAAATGGGAGCAGTTCACAGAATGACATGTTTTCAAATCTACACACTGTCATCTAAAGAGACACAGTTTAACCTGGATGTCACGACACGTAGTAAAATGTGTACACTTAAAAAAAGGATAAAAAAAAATAACAATTTCATCTTAAAAAACCCAAAACATTTCCCTTGTACAAATCCGCCAGTATGTAAGTTGCATGGAGAAGTGAGAAAGAATTGAACACATTATGAAGCACCAAAAGTTTGTTAAGTGCTCCATTTATCATAGAGTCTTAAGACAGAAATGTAAAAGAAAAATGTGCCACTCTTTAATCCCCAAAATACGTCTTTTTAAATGCATTCTTAGTCATTATGTGGACAGACATTGTGATTACGTTTTTTGCTGTATGAATAAGGTGCTCATCTGCTGCTTTACCCCGTGAAACAGAAAAAAAGTAAAAACTGCCAACAAGCCTAAATTGGACAAAAAAAAACACTGATTTGTTGTTTGGGGAACAAGAACATAATGCTGCATGTATTGATTTGTTGATGAAGCAAGAAATCTATTTTTCTTATGGTCTCTTGTTTTTTTGCTGCTGTTTTTCCATCCATGTATTTTCTTCCCTTCACCATGAGACACAAATTCCTGCATTATGTGTTTTTTGCTGAAACACCTTAACATGATGTAGCTCTTTGGTCTGCAGAATAACTGCAAAAAAAAAAGACATAGAAAAAAAGGTATCAGGTATTCTTTTTCAAATCTGGAGAAAGATGACAATGCAGGCTTTGAAGAAGGCAGAATCGATGCCAAGCACCTCCATGTCAGAACAGAAGTTGCCTTCTAGCTTTTTTTTTTTTCTTAAAAGTAAAGTTCTTATTCTGTAGCTCACTGAAATGTTAATACTCACACTCAGATGTTAAAGCCCTACCAAAGCTAACCTGAACTCCATCTCTTTGGCAACAACGGTTTGCCCTTTACAGGCTTTAAAAGGAACCCTGAAAGGACTTTTATGGCATTCATAAACACTGAAACATCGATATCTACTTCTCAAAACGACTCTTTGACCTTGTTTGCTCTTGACTCTTGTTTTCATACTGATTGTTGTTGGATTATTGGTGGACTGTATGATAATTCAGTGATCACTGAATTATTTATTATCAAAGCAATGTGTTAGACTTTTTATATCATTTGGCTCAAATTCAGAGTTATATTATCTGAATAATTTAAATCTAACGAATTTGAAAAATTCTTCTTGACAGCATGTTTTCAAGCTTAACCAGCACTGTATTGAGGAGCTATACTGTCCAGCACATACTGTAACCCGACAAATAATTGTTCCTGCAGTGAGGCAGAATAATTAAATATTGTTTCACAAAGAATGAAAAAATTAGATTATTTCCTCCAGGGAAAATTTAGTTTGCTACTGTGAATCATTAGGTGGCTCAGGGGCTTATGGGAAATTATTGCTACACTGTGGACATGGTGCCTCAAGGATACAGTATGCTATCTGTCCCACTTGGACCCTTTCCTGATCATCCAAACAAACAGGCTGCAGATGCAGTAAAGCACCACTGCAAATAAATTAAAACTCACCAGAGATTTACAGCAGGTTCCCTCTTTGATTTTAAATATTTATGATTATTTAGGCCTGAATCAAAACCAACATTGGAGTGATGATAAGGAAAACACATTATTCAAGAACACAAACAAATTAAGAAATGGGATTTTCGATTTATGCTACATCGTGTTGTGCCATTTCAAGAAAAGTCAGTGAAATAATGAATAATCAGTGTTGTGTTAGTAATCCATGCTAGAGACAGACTCCAAAAATAACCAGCAATGGTATTTCAATTTTAAATGAGTCTAAACTTACCTGCTGTCAGCCTGAATGGGCTGTCTTTGTTTGATAATGAAGTCTGTCCAATGGAAGATCACTTCCAGCTGGCCCAGGAGACTTACATTTTGTATAGACATGGTTTTCCCTCAGAATGACGGTCCATCTTAGTCTCTTTGTGGATTTGAGTAGGAGGAGCCTCAATTGTCTGTTGTGTAAATAATTAGTTGCATCTTGAAAAGGTCAGAGCAGCGCGGTGTGTCGCCAAAGGAGGGAATGAAAAAAGGGTTTTATGCAGAGAAATAAAGGAGGGATTGTCGAACTTACAGATTAGAAAACCAGTAATAAGCAAACTGAAAGACTGATGAGTCAAAAAGAACTTGACTGTTTTGAACAAAACATGCATATCTAATGTTTTTGGAATGAGAGCGGGAGTCTCTTAGAGAAGGAGTGAGGATTTGAGATTTGAGTCTACAGTGGTGCCTGGGTTTCTGTGAAGCTGAGGCACAGTGTTGCTTTGAGGTAAAATATACTGTAAAATTATGCTGCATTCTTGTGCTCCCATTGATATGATTTCTTAAAAATGAAGGTAGATTATGCCTTTTTCAAAATATGTTTTAAGTTGGAATGTGGATGCTTTAAAGACCATGGGCTTGCTGTCGCATCTTAGCATTCCCTTAAGGCACTAAACTAAGGATTACTTGAATTTTTTGAGAAGACTGCATACACATACTGAATGCACCATATGCTAATATTGCTGTTACATTGCCAATGTCCAGATGTTTTTAAGGTGCATCCTGTCTTAGACTGCATGTTATACTAATATTTGATAAAGGTTACAAAACAAAGTGTAAACCGTAGATTAGATGCAAAGATTACTTTATAGTTCTCCAAAAGGGACTTAAGTTGATGAGAATCAAAATCAGAATGCAACTTTATTGCCATCATCATCATTTAAATAGGATAACTAAAGAACAATAACAAGTAGTCTTCAACCAGGATTGGCCTACTGCAGATTCTTCAGTGCAGCAGAGCTGAGGAGGCTTCTGTTGATGTTACTAGTTTGATCACTGTATGGTGTAGAGGTTGTAAAGTGTTATTCATTATTTTTTAGCAACTTGTGCAGGATTCTCCCCTGCACTATCAGCCCTGGGGAATCCACAGTTCCCATCAGAGTCAGCCTTATTCATTATATTTTTCAGTTTCTTTGAGTTACTGGCTCTGATACTATTGTCTGGACAGATGACTACAAAGAAAACTTCACTGTCCAGCACAGTCTGTTAAAAGAGTTGGGCAACTTTGTGTTGTTTGACAGACCTAAGTTTACAGTCTTTGTCTATATTTGTAGAAAACCTCTTTATTGCATTTCCAATTAGTCTGTCACACAGATGAACACTCAGGTATTCAGAGCCACCTGCACTTCTTTTTTATTTAACTAGTATTTGGCTTGTGCCTGGTTCCTCTAGAATCCACAATTATCTCTTTAGTCTTGTTTACATTTAATATCTGACGCATTGTGAGAGATGGAGGAAGGGCTGAGGCAAGGACAGGAGAGTTAGAGACACACACAGAAAGTAAAACAGGGCAGAGAAAATGTAAAAAGGCCTGTGTGTGTCTCCAGGCGATGTATATGGTCTCCTTTAACACCCCCCTCCACCATCTGTCACATCCCACATTACAGGAAAAGGACGGGAACAGCACCAGTGCGCAGCTCTCAAACTTACACTCCAACTGCTTTTTGAGCTCTGCGCCGCAATCTCAGCAACTGCCCCCCACCAGTCTGTCTAACATTCAGTTACCATTTTTACATGTAAAGAATTTATTTGACACGTATGTAGGCCAGCTTATGTCTAACAGCAGAATAGGGTCACTGTTTTCCCTTCACTCTACTTATCACCCCGAGTTTTGTGTTCCTTTCAGCCACTGTTTTTTTTCAATCTCTTCTCTTTTCTTCTCTCCCTCAGTCCCAGAACATAGATTCTCACTTAATTTCTTTACTATCAACCTCACACTGACCCATTTTTAGAATGTTTAATTTCTCTCACAGCCAGCAGTAATTCATAGTCCTTGGGATTTGCATCAGTGTCAGGAAATCTCCAATGGTTGGCTGCTGGGGTGTGAAACTGAGTTGATTCTTCTCCTAACGTCTTAATTGCAGCCCCTTGGTTAGCTGCACAGGGTACAGCTATCTTGTCCATGTGGCTACAATCCTTTTTTGCTCTCTTACTGGTTAGGATCACTGCTTTTTAAAATTCCTTAAGTCACTGAGAGAAGAGAGAGTTAAATAACTGTACTGGCATTAAATAGATACAATTATGTGCATATATACTGTATATTTAGACACTGTCACACATTTTGTTAGTTAAAGTTTGTCAAAATATATTCAAAATACAGTATTGGCATGAAGTGGAGACTCAGCTTTTATATTCACATCCCAGTTGGAGGAGAGGTTTTGCCACACTTTAATATGTAGATGCCTTTTTTTCAAGGGACCAAAAGTAATGGGACAGTAGTAATTGGAGGAGTAGGAATAGAGTGTCTGAAAGAACGAGCTTATCCCCACCGAGGTATCAGCTGCACATTCTCAAAACCCAGAGACGCAGGGGAATAACACACACGTGTGCACGCACATTGACACACGCTTCACGTCTGAGATCCTGCAATCACCTCCACACACTCTTGATCTTTGAGAATAATCAGCGTTTGGGAACATTCCGCCTCATTGCTTATTCACAGCCTGGCATTGTGTTTATGCCTTATTCATGCCGCTGCTCGTGATGTCTGTCTGTTTAATGAGTTATTGGAGATAATTCCATGTGTGTTGATCGTGTAAAAAGCAGATTGAAGCTCAAAAGGCATTTTTATCAAGGGGACTTCTCTCTACAGCTTCCATAGCATCACAGCTTGTCTATGGAAAAGATTCGGGTTTTGCAAAGTCATGTTGGTTTTTAAGATAGAAAAATTTAATTAGCTCATAAGGAATCACATTTACATGCCATGGAATAGAGTGCCACTATGGTTTGGCACACCATATTAGTGGTGTGATATGTTGAGATTTGTAATAAAACGGAGGCCTAATACTCAGCTACTAAACATTAGGTGTGAGTGAGTGGGATAATCTGCCACTCACTCACAATAATCTATTATTAACCCTGCTCTGTTTTGTTATCAACAGATGAAGCCACAGGTTTCGGACCAGTGTTTGAGGAGCAGCCGGTGGACACCATCTACCCTGAGGAGTCACCCGAAGCCAAAATTACCATGAACTGCAGGGCTAGAGCCAACCCACCGGCCTCATACAAGTAACATATGTTCCCATGAGCCCTGTCTCTTTACTCCACACTGGGCTTTCTACAGTACATGCTTCCAAACACATGTCAGCTTCTTGATGCTGCAATTTTAGCTCACAGTACTGAGTATGCACTCAATTTTGCAGCATTTTTCATTATTCATTTGGATTTAATATTAATCTTTGTAGATCTATTTTACTGCCTCAGTATTTGTGAATTTGTCTGTCATAGTGCATAATTAGATGTAAGAAGAGCTTGACCAAAACTAACATTCACTGCTGTGGATTGCTCATTTACAATTCAGACACTTCTACCTCTCAAAACGTAAAGAAGTCATTCTATGTTCATATGTACATTTGTTTTGGTAATCCTTGCAGTAGAGGAGCAAGTCTTTGGTCTGACTTTGCACTTCCTTGAAGAACTAGATACACTGCTCCAAAAACCCTAACCCTAACCTTAACCCAATCTGCTGAGGTTTTCCATGTTCTTGGAAAACAAACTTTTCAAAAACGTAAATTTAGATGTTACATACTACATATCACTTGCCACTGATTGTTTTTCAGATTGTATATCTGCACTGACTAAGTTGTTTTCATGCAGATGGATGCAGAACAACACAGAAATAAACCTGGATGAAAAGGACCCCCACTACAGATTTATAGGCGGCAACTTGGTTATCAGCAACCCCATCAGAACACAACATGTGGGAAAATACTCCTGCTTGGCTACCAACAAGTTCGGCACAATCATCAGTCAAGAGGCTTCTGTCCAGTTCGGATGTAAGTCGCCCACTTGGATGTCCCATCTATCATGGGATGGAATAAACGGCAGCATGGTGTAAAACACCACCTTGGACCTGTAGTTTTATGGACTTTATGTCAAACTGGAATATCACATGCAACCCAGGACAAATTAGCAGTAGTATGGAAAGTAAAGTTTGTGAATGTTTAACTTTATGACGACAGCCAATGTGTTAAAAATCTAAAAAACACATATTGTTAAACATTTTACTGTACACTCTCTTTCATTGTGAATAATAAGGAGCTAAGTCAAATTAAAACTGAACATTTTATCTCTCACAGATCTTGATCTTTTCTCATCTGAGGACAGGAAAACAGTGAAAGTCAAAGAGGGTCAGGGGGCGTTCCTGCTCTGTGCCCCCCCACCACATTATCCAGGTACAGCATGTGATAGCCAAGCCATCTTGTGCTGAGGTGTTCAGTCAAGATATTATTCCCTCATCATGCACCGCTAGCATCTGATTACTTGACCACATGCCTGGAATTGTCATTTCAGAGAAAACTATTCTGGAGTTTGATCTGTCCCTTCCATATCAATTTAAAACTCCTAAGAATCATTTCTTAAGGTTTGAAATTGATTAGCAAAACTTTTTCCCTCTTGCCATTTGGCATTGCTTGTATCTAGCCATCAAAAAACTGCACCCACATTAAATATTTATGCTGATGCTAATCTGTCTCTATCCATTCAGTGTGACAGCATTAACTCTTTTTCAACAGCATGACAATTACCAGAGCACACAAAATATGCTTAGAGCACAGCCCTATTATGCCTCTCTGCTGACAGAAGTGAAATATTTCATCTGAAAGGTCAATGGATGCTTGAATCATAAATCCCCTCAGCACTACATCATTGTTCTATTTTTGTTTTGCATGTATTAAGACTATTAAGAGCGCCAGCCTCGTATCCAATGCTCTTGGCAGTTTCTGAAGCTGTTGCTATGTGCATACACCCATGATTGACAGGCAGTGTTATAGTGTGTCTTTTTCTGTGCAGCCGAGCTGTCATTTCGATGGATCCTGAATGAATTCCCCACTTTCATCCCACTGGACAAGCGGCGATTTGTCTCCCAGACAACGGGCAACTTGTATATCTCCAAGGTGGACTCGTCAGACAGAGGCAACTACTCCTGCATCGCATCAAGCCCTTCCATCTCTAAGAGTGTGTTTTCTAATTACATAACCCTCGAGCCTCAGACTGGAAGTAAGTGTTGCTGTACCTATTCCTGCTCTGCTTCCTCAGTTCCTTTTATTCCTTAGATTTTAAGAGAAAAGCATTCTAAGATTATGTACATGAAACCCCAAGTGCTTGAACAATTGTTTTGGGGAATTTTTGGAATCCATAAAATTTTCACTTTCAATGTCTTTTCCCTTTTTGCCACATCTGGGATGAAAGTTTGAATATAAGCTAGAATACTTTATTCCTTTAAGAAGCTTTGGAGCAGAGCTAAGCAGTCCTTTAAGTGTTGAGAAGCAGATGCTTATCACAGTATATTAAATCTTTTGGGTATTATATGGCCTCTGTTTAACCTCATGTAATTTTAGCGTGTACCTTGTGTGTATGTAGGTCCCATTGCATGTATTTTAATCTGTTGATCCTCCGCCCAGGTTTCAGCAAGAAATACCTTGCAGACCTCAGAGTCAGGTTCCCGGACACCACTGCTCTAGTGGGGCAGAATGTTACCCTGGAATGCTTCGCTTTGGGGAAGTAAGTGTGAGAAATCATTTGTTACCTCTGTGTCAGTATCATGTGCAATAAGATGGGCCTGATAGGAAGGTTTGTATGAATATGAATTCAGTTTGTGAATTCAGTCAGAAGGTTCTCAGTCCACATGTTGAAGCATCCTTCATCCAGTTTCTTCCTTACTTGGAAGTGACTATGGATACTAGGGTCTGATTAAAAACACCAAAAACAAAAGTAAAAACAAAAATGTTACATATCTGTCACTGAAAATAACACAAAAAAGGTTAACCCATACAACATGCATTGAAAGGCAGTTTGTTGTAGTTTAGGCTGTTGGAAAGCTGAGCAAAAGTTAAGCCTGGCTTGTGCATGTCCCTCCCAGCCCAATACCTGATATTACCTGGAGGAGGATAGATGGAGAGATGCCCCGCAGCTATGAAGTGCGGATGGCTGGTGCCCAGCTGCATCTGTACAATGTGCAGTTTGAAGACAGCGGCACCTATGAGTGTAAAGCCAAAAACTCCAGAGGAGAGGACGAGCACAATGCACGCGTGTCTGTGGAGGGTAAGAGGAATTTTGCCATGTTAGCCCTGTTGTAACATAGCAATAAGCAATAAGTGTTTATATCCTTTCTGTGCTCTTTTCTTCATTTGAGTACTTAAAATTATACTCCATCTAGCTTTCTGCACCTTTGTTGTTTTCTTTAAGTCCTCTTAAACAGTGTAATTCTGACTATCCTCAATTTTAGCGTATCCTGAGTGGCTGGAGCACATCAGCAGCACAGAGAGAGACCTCCATAGTGACTACACTATGTCGTGCATAGCCAGCGGGATACCTAAACCACAAATCCGCTGGCTGAAAAATGGAAAACCGGTAAAGTCCAAGCACATAATTCTTTGTTGTCCTACACCTGAGCAGTTACAGCATAATTAGAGTCCGCTGGGCAGCTCTGTAAGGTCTCCTATCTGTTCAGTATGCAGCCATGTGCTGTTTCTGTGGCTCAGCAGAGACAGGAAGCTGGCACTGTGGGTACACATCACGTCAGGAGAAAGTACCTGTTGTTATTCAGCAGTTGCCAGCATGCGTTGTGTAATGCTCCCTAGAAACAACTGTCATCAGGCCTGAAATACCCAAGGGATCAGCAGCTAGTGAAAGCAAAGTGGGGGAGGTTGTGGGATTCATCATTATGCACTGATGAAATCCTCACCCAGTTACCCGGCCAGTGTCTTTCTTCTTTTTGTTGCTCCTATGAATGTCAGCAGTTTCATTCAGTTTAGGTCCTTTGCTGTGTAATAAAATCAATATCTTATGAAGTATAATGAAAATGCATTGATGCAACATGTTTCCTGCAGATTGACCGAAAAGAGATGAGGTTCAGACGGTTGACATTTGATGATGCAGGGATGTACCAGTGCATAGCAGAGAATCACCATGGAGTTATTTTTGCCAACGCAGAACTGCGCGTCTTTGGTGAGTCAAACTTTGGCAACAGTTGCAGAACAAAATGGCTGCGGCCGAGATTAAAGGGCCACGTCTCGAGCTGACTAAATGTGAAGCTTATTAGGACATGCTGTACCAACTTCTGAAGCTGATGCATAATCAACTGCACAACTTTATGATATATAACCCATTCTGTCATGTCCTAGCTGGTCCTCCCACATTTGAACACAACCCAGTAAAGACCGTTCAGGCACCCAGAAATGGCCGTGTGGTAATTCAATGTCGACCCAAAGCAGCCCCAAAACCTACCTTCTTTTGGAGTAAAGACACTGAGCTGCTTACCAACTCCAGCCGGTAAGTCTATGCTTGACAAGATCTTCCTTTTAGTTTCTCTATTCAAAGAACATTTTGTTGAAATTGAATCATTTGTCTGGTTGGTCAAGTTTGTGTTTTCTTTTGTGTTTCCAATGCCAACTTTCATCAACCATCTAGCATTTTCTGTCACTATAAAGCCACTTTCACACTGAAACTGGCGCGTCGACGCGGGTTTTTCAAAGCTGCGTTAACCCGCGATCAATCGGCATTTGGCTCCTTTCACATCGCCAAAAAAAACAGGCGTCTGATCCTCTGCTGCAGCTGCGTTGCTCACAGATGTGAGTCTGGTGATGCAATCACGCTGCGTTCACGTTAACAATGTTACCCAGAGCAACAGAAATCTAGGCAAGTAAACAATAATTG
>JAVQJG010062012.1:0-29193 GCA_036024015.1 Craterocephalus amniculus | reverse complement strand
ACGGGGTAGGCAGCAGACACAGCCCGGCAATAAAACACAACCATTAAACACAGCCTGCAGTCGACTATGGGTGACAGAAGATTGATGGGTGGATGAATGCATGGATGGATGGATTGATGGAGGGATGGACAAAGTGTGCCTGACTTTTTTTTTTTTTTTTTTTTACCTGAAGTTTAGGAGTGCCAGAGATCTTTACCAGGGAGCAGAGAACTCGCCTCTGCCACCGGCGAGGGTGTCTAACAGCAACGGCCACAAGTCGACTGGTGTCACTGTGTGAAGAGGCAACACTATCTGTGTCATCACTTCAGCCGTGTTTATGGGGGATGGCATCATAAACAAGCCGCCCCCCCCTTCCTCCTCGCCACCCGCATCCCAGCCCCCGCCCCGGTTCCCCCTGCTCCCTCACTCTCTCTCTCTGCTCTCGCAACCTCACCACCACTGTCCCATTCATGCATACTGAAATCACCCTTGCCCCATTAAAAAAAAAGAAAGGGAAAAAAAGAGAGAAAAATAGAGAAAGAAAGAAAGCCCAGACGTCTCTCTTGACAATTATTCTATCATTTCCAGTTGTCACCGGGGCAATTACTGACTGGGGCCCCCTGTGCAGGTTGAACACGCAGGCCCGAAAGAGGAGGCTAGAGTTAGGAGAAAGGAGAGGGGAAAAAAAACAAAAAAAAAAACGGAAAGGGACAGCAGAGGGAGTGTGTGTGAAAGGTGGGGGGTAGTGTACAAAATGGAAATTTATGACACATAGACGGAGGCCTCTTTCTCTCACTACATTGGACTTAATTAAACCATAATTTCTTTTACCTGCTGCCGATAAAATCTCACACTTGCTGAAAAAGGCAACTCCTTTCATTCCCCGTCGTATTGCAAAACACTGGAACAGCGATTCTAAATTTAATTTTTTTATTTCTTCATTTATTAATAAAAAAATTAAATTTCAAAATTTGATTAATCAGTATAGTTACTTAACGAGTCTGGATAAGAAAGATTTAATAAATCTGTGCATTAAGGTGCAAACGTGCAAGAGTGTGTGAAGTTCTTCTCAGTGTGTGGGTGGGTCCTTTGTCAGACTGAGCGAGTGTGTGTATGTGTGAGTGTGTGAGAGGATCTTCACACGGGGACTGCTGTGACTCGTTGCAGGATGCTCGCTGCCTCGCACCTCGCGCCTCGCCTGCGTGCTTACCAGGGAGCTCCGCTGCTCTCATCACACATCCGCTAGGCTAAAAACTCTCTGTGTTCCTCTCTCTCTCATGCATACAAGTGCGCACACACACACGTACACACAACCTGCCGGACTGGCTCGCTACTTTGCTCTATGTAGTCGGCGCGCTGAGACGAGAGGGAAACAGAGACAGAACCAGGGCTAAGGGACGCAGCTAAGAGAGGTGCAATCGCTGCAAAGGTATGTGTGCCTGGCTTTATACTCGTGCAGTTCGCCGCTTTTCTTTTAGCCCTTGATTGTGTGCATGTCAAAGTGTGTTTGTGTGTGTGAGTGTGTGTATGTGCGCGCGAAGATGTAAAGAGGCTGAATAGGATTAGAGAAGGGCTGAGCGGCAGTCGGTGTCCTACGCCGTGCTCCAGCAGCGAGTGTAAAGGGCACTTAAAAACAATTAGCCAGATCACATCAACGCAGTCCCCAAGTTTCAAAGCACAGCTGCATTATCACAACGTCACGTCTAAACAAAGCCAGAAGTAGCCCACGACTGCAAGACAGACAAAACGACCTACCTTTTAAAACGGTCAGAGAGAAATCCACTCTGCTCGGTGAGAAGCATTTGAAGAAGTATTCTCAGAGACCTGACAGCATTAGTCTACTGTGTGTCAAAAAATGGAGAGACCGGGGGAAAATGCCACTGGTAGAAAACAGAAGTTGAAAACTGAAAAAAAAAAAAAAAAAAGAGAGGGTAGAGAGTAACTAGCTGGCACTTACTGTCAAAGACATCACCAGAGAAGTATTTACAGCGGTATTTACAGTAGTGCGAGGGGAGAGCACCTCTGCCTGGTCACGTCTGAGAGACAGTTGCTGTTTCAGCGCTGCCTAATTAAAACAAGTCAGGCAGCCCCGCTGGATTGTTTTGACGCCTGAGGACCAATAGTACACACAAACCAGTGGCTTGATCGGGGGGTAGGGGGGCTGGTCGTGGGGAGCTGAGGAGAGGGGGCGGAGGGTGGCGAGAGTTGGCAAAGAAAAAGGGAGGTGGGGGGGGGTTCTGGAGGAATCTGAGAGGGAAGGAAGACTACAAAGGTTGGAAACTGCATGGGGAGATCACCACATGCAGAGTACTCGCAGTTTTTTTTTCCTTTTTAAATAAACGCTAAGGTGACACTTTGAGACTCTGTCAAGAGGCTGCAATAAAAACGCTTTTGTAGGCAAAAAAATTTGAGAAATTCAAAAAGTTATTCTTAACACTCTCAAGGAACATCTGTGCAAAGATAAAGTAGACAAAAAACTCAAAAATCACTTTTAAAAATGTAAGTTAAGCAAGAAGCATTAAAAAATCTCTCCAAATGAATTGGGTCAGAATCCACCTAGAGATGGAAAGACTGCCGACTATCACCGCCTGCTAAAAAAGCTGACTAAAGCTGGATTTAACTCGGCTGGGCTCAGATGCGTTACGTGGGATGCACGGACACATTTGCCTGTCTGTAAACAACGCACAACAGGCGATGAGATGGAACATTTACAGCTAATGGTGTTTGCTGATACCTTTGTCAATTTCTTATTATTCTCTCCTCTCTCCCGTTCTCTCGCCCCTCTCTCTCGCATGCCACAGATGTTTTTCTTAGTCGCTCCAACAGACAGGAATCTACTGGCAAGAAGAAAGCCTTGGTCTTCCCCATGAGAGAGGAATACAAAGCCCCCAGTCTGCACACAGCAGATGCGGAGAGCGAGTCCATCTGCCACCAGCTTGCCGTGCCACATGGACCTGAGAGATCTAATACAAGAGGGGGCACTTCTTTTTTGTCTTTATTTGCCCACATAATGGTGTCATATACATAGTAACAGTTACAAATAAATTTAATTCACAGTTAATAGATGCACACATGTGCTGCCAGCCAATTCATAAGCTTGTAAGGAGAGCAAGAACTTGTGTGTTTTAAGATGAGGCGCCCAGGGCCACTGTGACAGATTTATTTAGGAGAAAATGTAGCCCCCGACGTGGGGTAAAGACCACTTGAACTCACAGCTCTGAGCGGTGTACGGGTATGATTTAACAGACTCTGAATAGCACATTATCTCTCTGGCTCGGCTCAAGCATATTTCAGCCGTATGATATCATTATTCAGAGACAACACAGGCCAAAAGATGTAGCATTTTCATTAGTGTCAACTATCTGAGCTATGCTGCGGGTGGGGTGGGGGTAAACACTAAACAATCATGGCAGAGAGACAGACAATGAGAGTTGAGACTGGTTGGATAATAAAAGAGATGGAAATGACAAAAGTGCGAAAGAAAGCAGGAGAGGGGGAAAAAAAGCAACGGAGAGTCAAAAAGGGGCAACATTAAACAACTGCTGTTAATTGCTCTCAGCATCCCCGTTATGCTGGTAATTTCCACCATTTCTCTTTCAGCACTAAAAGCTTCAGGGTAAAAGAGCTCATCCAGCCCCTTTAATAAACTATTCAGAGAGTCTCGCTGGAAAAGACAAACAAGAGGCCCCTGGTCTTAGAAACATTTGCTCAGCGAGGGAGAATGCTGTGCCCATTTCTCCACATCTGTGACAGTGTCTTCTCCCTTCAGGTGTTTCATTCCCGAGCCTTTTCTTCCAGTGCCTTCTGCTGCCAAGGTCAATGGAAACAAGCAGGCCCACCAGCGTCTTGATGAGGTGGCAACAGAGTGGTGGGAGCAGAAAATGGGGGAGAGACAGACAGACAGACATGTGTAGTGGGTACAGTGGGGAGGGGTGAGAGTGGCAGCAGCTGGTTACAAACCCTGGCAAGAGCAGCAGTGGGGGAGAAGTGGATCTGAGATGCAGTGCCGGGACAATAACAGTAAAGGATGTTGCTTTCCATCTTTTAACATTGCATTAAATTACTCTAGTTTACTGACAAACTCACACAATTACTGTACAACGACTAACTATTTGTGTATCTCCTTAAAGCTACAGTGAGGGAAATCACCACCACAGCAGCACCACAAAGCCACATCACACCATGTGCACTGCTGTGAGGTTTATCAGCCACTGACAAACAAGGCCTCAACATGACCCACTCCAAATTAACTTTTTTTTTTTTTTTAAAGGAAAACATATAGTATGTTTAACTTGCATGAAGCATTTACATGTGAAATGAGGAAAATCTGCACAGAAGAATGGCTTTTCAGGGTTTCATTTCTTGAACCCAGGTACAAAGAGCATCACTGAGATACACTTTTCATTAGAGATTACTTTATGACTCCCACTCCTCTGCTGTCACGTTAAACCCAGACACAATGAAGTGATGTCACTACTACCCCTTGCAGCAGTGATAACCAACAAGCACAACACTGCAAATAAAATAAATGAAGAAAACGCATATCAGCACCATTCATTAGTTGTCCCTCAAATGTTCTGCAAGCACAATTCACAATTCACCAAGTCCAGCCAACAAACAATAATAAGCCAAATAAGGTATAATGACTGGGTACGGCTCTTTTTTGGTCCTGGGAAATGTTGATCACAAAATATGTTGCTTATGGCCACAAAGGCAGGGACCATTATGGACCAGTGATTATATAAGTGGTTGGAAGACAGCACCAATTTAATATACTGTACTTAAGCACCAGGGTATCCATGGCAACTTGCCTTGCACAGTGCATTCAGAAATCCCTAATGAAATGCCTATTAAGTGGATGATAATGACAGTGTCCAAATATATTTGCATATGCATTTTGCTGCTAGAAAATAAATAAATAAAATCATGAGGGCATTTAATGAAGGCAGAGGGATCCTTGATTACTGCAATCACAATACTAAACACCGTATGATCATTTTGTTATGTATGCTGTTTAATTTCTTTTTTTAAATCCACAAAATATAGCATTTTCAAATCATCAAGTAATGAAATGCTTGGTGATTTTGTCTATAATTTTCAATAAAGCCTTCAGCAGAACTTGTACAATTGATTATTGTAGACGAGGGTGTGAATTCAGACCTCACTGCCTTCCTCTGGGAGTCTCCACATGTGACTTCCATTTGCGACTTTGGCTGAGTTCCCAACAGGACATCCCTGAGAGAGTGTTTGCTTGACTCAATATCAACAGCCCGAGCTAGCAGCTGGGGGGGGGACACTCTGGCCAAGCCTGGCCTCTGGTTCCTATTGAAAATAAACTAGGCTGTACATTCATTGGGCCCAGAAATATCAACACGCGCTGCGAGGAGCCACGTATAGCACTCAGCAGCGTTCTGCTGGTGCCTCTCCAAGGCTTAATGATACCTGCGCCTCCCCTCCAGCTGCTTCTGCTGACGCGCCTGCTATACACAGGCGGCAGGCGGGCAGGAATTAAAGTATACATTACAGCAGAAAAATAAAAGAGATCGAAATGACAGAAGTCAGGCAGTTCAAGCTGACCCGGCCTCTTGAAACGAAGACCAGCGACAGACACTCCAGGTTAAATTGGCACTCCTGCGCCTCCTCTTATTTTCCCCGCCACCACAGCTGCCTCCAATGCCCACCCTAACCCCACCTCTTCTTAAAAAAAAAAAAAAAAGACGCTTTTCTTCAAACGAGTATTTGAATTAAACGAGTTGCTGAAATCACAGGCTCAGCTGAGATGGATAAATTTAAACAAGCAAGCGCAGCTCACAGCAGTTTACCTGTTATATCACTGATTGGAATTACATGAAAGAGCAGAGCATGGACAACTTCCCTTTTTTCACAGGGGTAGATATTATCAAATGCTAAAGAAAGCAGAGGTTTAATTAAATTCCTTCTTAAAGAAAAGTACATGCTGCTCGGTTGTTGTTTTTTTTCCCCTTTTTTTAAAATGTTCCAGGCCTCTAAGATGTCATCAAGATGAAAAGGCAGCTAAAAATGTGAGATTCAATAGTCGTTTCATTCATTCACATTTCCTGTTAGGGATGAATCTGAAACCCCTTTATGACAGTGATCTGTAGTGTCTAAGGATCCCACAGTGCCGGCTCTGCCAAAGAGATTATCATTCCCAGAACCACAGCTACACAGTTGAATGGCAGCAAGACAAGCTTCACTGGCAGTCAAAGGAGCAAAACACCTGTATATGCTATGCCACAACCACTACCTAACATCCAAAGAATCCTATTGATGCATTTACAAGTAGCAATGAAAAATAGTTTCACGCTGCATGAAAAATGTAACGCTGACCGTGAATTAGACAGTAATGAAAGTTTGGGGAATAGTCACCAGAAGCCATTGAGACGTGGAACTTTTGTTTTGGTAGCGTTGGGTCCTGCAGTCGTCTTATTACCTCAGCTAACATAGTGGCAACCCATTCATGACTAAAAGACCATTCAACTGTATACTAATTACAGCAAGAAAAAAAAAGTCCCGATAGAATAAATTCAGGAAAACAGCATTCTAGCAAGAATAATAAATTCATTATATGGAAAATTCAACTCTCATAGTCTCCACGCCGCTGCTAATTCTAACCTAATTTTTACTAGCCACTAATTTGAGGGTGAAGAGTAGGGGGATAGGAATTACATCTGGAGGTAATTGAATGTGTGGAACTGAGCCCAGTGGAGGCTGTGATACCTCCCCAACCGCCCCCACACAAAATAAAGAGAGAGAGAGAGAGAGAGAGAGAAAAAAAAGGAGCAAGACAGACAAGACATAGAGGAGGAACTATTTAGGTGAGCGGGACTTCCAGAGCACTGAAACGACACTTTCCACAAAAATGTTTTCATTGTGCTGTCACCAGGCACAGGCTGGAGAGGATATAGGCGCTGCAGGCGCAGGCTGAGAGGCAGACAGAAACACTGATAAATGAGAGTGGGAGTGAGACTTTAAGGAAATGTGGGACTCGGGATAAGGTGCAGGCTCCGCAGACAGCTGCACTGGGTCAGGATTTAGTAAACAGCAAAATATGCGGAGTCCAAGGAAGGCTGCGGGTTAATTTTGACTCCACAGTTGTGCCCGCTGTAAAGGCTCAGACTTTATGAGGAAGTCTCCATCTCAAGTGACCAGCTACATCTGGGCTGCCTAAGTGGGCTGCCTAATAAACGGCACACTTCTTCAATGATCGGCACTTTCAAAGCACTGAGTAAAGAGTATCCAGCTGGATCGATTTCACTGTATGGATGCAAACCTAGCAGCTGTTTACAAGGACAACAAGACTAAAAGTTACAGTATGCCTGAAAGTTTTTATCCCTCATGCTGAAAGAAAAAAAATTGAGAGATTAAAACAAAGTTTGACTGCCAAGAATCCCAGCAGGAGGACACTGACATGGAGAGAAACCTGCCTCAGTCCCTTCTACACCAGAACCCCTGCTCCTCACTTAAATCTTTTGCCATCCCTTCAACACTAAATGTGTTTTCCAAATGAAAATAAACGGAGTTTGAGGCAGTCATACTCTGGAATATGAGATCAAATAAAGGCTTCTGTGGAGGCTGAAAGGAGAAATGAAATGGCTTCTGAGGGGAGATGTACCGAGTAATAAAATTACTCCTTTATATCTTCCTAAACAGCGCATGTTCCCCCTGGAGTGGGTGAGGGCTTCACTTTGGTCAAAGACAAGTATGCAAGTGGCAATTTCTCCTTCAGGGAAGATTCCCTGATACACTTCTTGAAACTTGGCGCAGTGCAATTTTCTTGAAAACGAGAAACTATTTCAGCAACAAGTTAAGCGGAACTTTGGAAGTTTCACTTTGATGATGTGCTGCCAGCACACTGTCATTGAAAGGTATGTTCCATTAAATTGGAACAGCAAGATTCATAAGCCTATTGCTTTTCAATGAGTTCAAACTAGGCAGAAATGTTCAGCTGAACACTTGTATTTTATCCTACTGTAACACACACAGCTACTTAGAACTGACCATGATGTGCTGCAAACACAGCAAATCATTTTCGGGATGAAAAATGTCACTACTTCCAAATTGGTTTCCTATTCAAGTTCTACAAGCGGCGTCCTATTTGGCATTGGGGGAAATTTACAACAAAAGTATGACTCCAACTACTTAAAATCATGCAATTGATTTGTATTCTTAAAAAGCTGGTCACAATTATATTCAGATGGACTTTTTCACTACAGCAAAGGGGCTATATTAGAGGAAATTTGCAATTGGAGAGAATACATTATAATTCATTATACAGTAGCTATTAAACCTTCAGTAAAAATGCTTTAGTACAAGGATTGAGCCACTTATCAGACCTACTCACTACCTTTAAAAGCTGTCCATGTTCAGTGCTCTGAGTGGGAAAAAAGCAATCGCTGATGACTTTGAAAATAGGACTAGATGTACAATTTATCAAAACAGAAATGGCTTGCAGAGGATTTTAAGAATCAAAGCTTTGAACCGTTTGCTACAAAAAATAAAAAGGAAAAAGAGTTTGCAAAATAAAAGAAATATATATTTATCTTCCTTTTTCAGCATATGTGGGGAAGCATATTGTATCTCTGGCTTCATGGTCAGCTTTAAAAACTTAAAAATGATAAAAAGCACTCTTTCATAGCCTGTTATATATATATAAACCTTTGCATATTTCCAAATCTTTAGTTAACTGTGCTTATTCATCTGTTTTTTTAAATTAAATTAATTTCTTCCAACTGTACACAGATGTCTGTGCTTCAGTTTGTTTTGAGCAGTCTTGGCGTGTAATTAAGCAGTTTATGCCAGGTTGATGATGTTTTTGATGCAGCTACAAATTCATTTCTGTCATGACTGAAACACAGATCCTATTTTCTCACTGACAAACTACAGTGCTGTTGTTTACAAACAATCGAGAAGAGAGCGGACTCAATTGAGATCTCATTACTTTTGGCCCTAAAAATAGTGAGCGGAGGGTGCGTCAGTGGTTTACACCTGTCATGCTATCATCATCATCGTCAAGAAGATTTAATTTTCACAAGGGCACCCAATTATACCTGAAGACAACAGTATTTAAACGCTTTGTGAACTTAGAAAACAACTTTCTCTTTGTTTTGTCGTCTATTCCTGTTCAAGCCTTCTGCGGTCTGTTTGAGAAGGCAAATGGCAAAAAAGGGGGGGTTTCTGACAACCCATCAACTGCTTGTGAGACATCTCCCTGCACATACGTCCCCAAACAAACAGCAGACTCCACTTCAAATACATAGCAGGACTATTAGGTAATCTGATGCTTTGTTCCCTCTCCCTGAGACTGAATGACCAATCTCTCCCAGTTCCACCGCCTGACTTCAAGCTGACACAAAGATAGGAAAATAGGGCAGTAAAATGGCTAATGAATATATACACGCTATGTTATGTTGAGATTTTAGTTGTGCTTGTTGATTTACAGTAGCATTAATATGGAAAGATGAGGACTAGCACAAATACTCTGTGTTTAGGGATGGAACAAATTTGAGGTTTCTTTTTTGATATAAAATATCCTGCTAGGTACCAAACAGAGTTACAGTGGTCTAGTGTCTGAGCTTTTTCTGAGGGGAGGGGGGCCTCGCTACATGTGTCTGTGAATTGATGCATGCTTCTTAGTCAATTGCTGTGTGGCTTGCATGAGTCTCTTCCAACAAAGCCTGGGAAATCAATCAATCTGCAAAGAAATACCTCTTATGCCAGATGTGGCACTTGAAAAAAGAAAAAAAAAGCGTTGAAAAGCAGTGCTTGTATTAGGGACTCTAAGGGTCCAAACAGGATAAAACCAAGTTTAAATAAAATATTTATTATAGATGAATCAAGCTGTCAAAATGCTACCTACTCTATTCTGAGTTCCTGCTTGTTATTTTAGGTGGCTTCTCAAAGGCGCTGCATGTCAAATCTTTTAAGTGTGTAAACGTCTCACTTTGAAATATATCTCCATTATTTACTTTACAAGTTGCCAAGGAGAATGAAAGACAAATGTTTCATTAGCAGGTGACTGTTTTTTTCTCTCTTTTTTGTTTCTTTTACAAGCGTTCGGTAGTTCCGTTCCTTGACACATATACACGCACACTTGCATACAGCGAGCATAATTATAAATGCAAGACTTGCTATAGGGAGCTGAACTTTTCACACCTTTCAAAGCCACAAAATTGGATGGTTTTGTGGTTGTGCAGCTGCCGCTCCGCGCTAATGCAAGGCGGTGTCATATGAAAAATATTCCTCTCCCCAAACCACAGGGCTGGTCATTAATGAAACACAGGCCGTGCAGTGAGGTCATACAGAGTCTAGATTTCAGCAGCCACACTTAAAAACCGCTCAGAGAGAATAGAGAAACATGAACACAAATCAGATTCCAGCTCCAAGGACGAGGAAAATAAATAAATAGAGAAAGGCATTGGCCCCTCTCACATTTTCCCCCAGTGTTCTGCAAACAACCGTCAAATGCAGCTCAGAAACAGCTCACAATGAGAGCAGACTAAACAATATGGTCCCAGCCAAGGAAAATGCTAAGCAACTCTGCACACAGGATGTCTCACCCTAATTGCCAACTATCAAATCTCACAATGGAATCTATCCATTTGGCAAAATCTTCACAGCAAACTTGGCAGTATACTTTTGCTTTTAAAAGTGTCAACTTCTGTGATGAGAAGGCTGTACAAATAAAGATGGGGAAGTACAGCTACCAAGAATTTCATTTCTATCTCGGATTCACAGAGGTTTGTCGAGCTTATAGGAAAAACGAGCAATCATGTGTTCAGAGAGTGAAAAGAAACTTTATTAGATAGCAGTGCTTAGGGTCTTGTAAATGAGTGATTAAAATCCTCACCATTAAGATAAACAGACTAAATAGGTCCCTTAAGGCACGCTCAGTCCTGCTTGCCGACTTGGGCTTGCCCTTGCGCTCCCTTTCCTGACACACGGTGTTCCAGAGGTGGGCATGGATGTGTAACTGGAACCTTGGGACTGGTATAAGAAACAGGGTTACCAGAAGGCACAGGCCTCTAAACAGGAAACTAATGGGACAGTCTCCACAATCTACCATGTGGCATTGTATTTTCCAGCCAGCCAAAGCCACGCTTACAGAGACCCCATGACTTCAAACGGCCAAAATAGCAGCACATTCATGAAACAGAACAGAACTACTGGGAATTAAAGAAGGCAAGGAAAAGAGAAAACACACACACACGCACACAAAGGTAGCAGACCTCGACAGCAGATGGTAAAATTAACATTTCAACAGTTCCTTCCTTTCATGTAGGTCTCGGCAGAACTTTTTTTTCTGAAAAAGAAAAAGTAAGAGAGGCTTGGGTTTTGGTAAGATATAGTGGTGCAGAAGGCATCTGGAAAAGGGGAAGAGGAATATTGGCTTATTGCTCCTGATGGTCCAGCTCTATGAAAAATTAAATAGGTCTGTTTTGCAGGTTTCCACTCTCTGGAGTGCCCTAAGCTGTGTTATGGAAACATCATCTCGGTAATTTATACACCAAAGAACACCTGGTGATGAAAGAAAATAAACTATTCCTCTATTCCTCTCTCCATTTAAAACCAACACTTTGACTTTGTGATCTCTTTCTTTGATGTTTCCTTTTACCAGCTTTTAATGTCCATCCATTTGGATTATTTTGCAAGAAGTTGGCATCTATTGTAGAGTTAAGTTGTTCACAAAATACTTGTCAGATTTCATTCTGAAGTCTTGATAAACACTTCAAAAGGTGTTGTAGAGATGTTATCATGAACAGACGACAGGACCGATGCATCTGTCATAAAGATCCAAACAATGGACAGCCTCTCTTATTTCCAACCCTGTCCAATGGAGCGTCTCAGTAGTACCCATTAATTTGGACACAGTTCTAGCTAAATTACATGTGTTCCACCTCTGTGACATTTTAAATGCAATTAAAAGCTGGTTATGGAAGTGTGCACGGACTTCCCTGTGATGAAGGGAAATCACTGACGTGATTAACATGCAAACGAGCTCATGCTGGCAGGCTAGATTGGGGTTTGAAAACCTCAATTACTTTTGTGTGATTATCTATTTACCAGTACACAGATTTCCATTTCTCATCTCCAGCCGAGTTCCTCATGCACGAGCCTCAATTATTTGTGGCACACCTTTATTAACGATGAGCACGACGCTAAAATACAAGCTCCAGGTATTTTTTACGATGATGTATGGCTTTCTTACAGGGTGCTCATGAGGCATGGACCACCAGACCAACACTCCCTAATGCTGAAGCATTTGCTTTTTGAGAACTTAATATGATCTTGACAACCCCCCCCCTTCCCTCCCCCATCCTCCAGTCCCAAATCCATCCATCCAGCCTGTTTAAACTCGGTTTGATCCTCCTCTCTCCTACAACACAGAAATACCAATGGATAAATGGCAGCCATTTGTCCTTTTCAGTCCAACCAGGACTATGGCACAGCCAACAAATAAAAGACCTTTACTGTATACTGTATACTGAAAGAAATAGATGGTATCTACTCCACACTGATCCACATGTGTATCATTTTTCTTGTATCATTAACTTAAAATGAGTTAAGAAACAAGAAAATAAAACATTAAGCAAAACAATCATTAAAAACTCCAAAATATTTAAAAGTTAATAAACTTCATAGCAGCAGTTGTGCCAGTGTGCACATGCATTTTGATCATTTTATCTAGGCCATGATTATTTTATTTTAAAAGTAGTGCCGAGCATGATTTTATTGTCAGTATTTCCGCCTGCTTCTTGGAGCGCAGGGACGAGAAGAGAAAGAAAGGCACGGGGATCTGTGACACGACCAGGCTTTCGCATTGTGCCCGGCATGCATAAAACATGCCCTGTTGCTTCAGCGGGAGCGAGAAGGAAAACAGTGCCATCAAGTGAAATTTCTGAGGATCCCTCAAAGCCTAAGAAGATAGATCTGTCACCTTATCAAGCTGAAAGCAGCACAAGACATCAATCTCATTTGGTAAACTTCAATTAACAGTACTTCCTAATCCAATTTTTTTTTTCTTGTCAAAGAGATGTCTCTGCTTTTTATTTATCACACATTCAAATATATTCTAAACTTTGAGAGGCTTTTCTGATTAAATACAATTCAAATCTCTACTCTGGATAGGGATATTTAGCATGTGAGCACCTCCCACTCCAGTGCAGGTGATAAGATGAGAAATAAATATGATGCATTGCTGACTCCATGTTCAGAAAGCTGTTCAAGCTAGCTGAGGAACAAAGGGAATCATTATTACTATTTGAAGTCAGTTGCCGGGACTAGGCTGCTTCATTTATTTAAGGCTGCAAAAGCAGAAAAAAGAAGTGGCTACATCATACTAAGTCAAGGAAACTGGCAGTGATGGCTATAGTCATGAGTGAGAAAGAATACAAGAGAAAGAGAGGGGGAGAGCTTAGATAATAGTAGATAATGGACAATTAACTCAAGCTAGTAGTGCTTGCTGCAGTTAATAGCAGCTTCTGGTGCAGCAACTCCCTGATCACCACTCAGCCATATTCACACTGGGAATACAGGAGATATCAAGCTGGGGGCTTCTGGGCCTCCGAGGTGTACATGCTGTATTAGCAGTCTCCATGTTGGCTTCAAACAATGCTTGATACCAACAAAGTGTCCCAAAGTGCAAACGCAAGCAGTGCGCTGATGGGGAGTGTGTAGTGCCATAACCTTGTCCATTGTTTAATGTCCTTTCACCGTAAAAATAAACCCAGAAGCTGTAAATCCCTTTTAAAAAGTCACATACTGCTGCTCTGGTGTGCAGAAACAGAAATTAGCATAATTAAACCTATATAAAAGCTAATTGCACAAATACGTGTGTGGATGTCACCACTGTTCATCACAGGGACAATGCGTGTGTTTATATGAAGGGCCTCCAAAGTGATTTAACTGCCCACCCAGCCCCCCAGTCCCTTCAAGCATCATCTAAATCTATTGATCTGTGAAACACAGAGACCCAGGGGAGGCGATTCACTTAAAATCATACATCTAATGATGAGATGAATAACGATTATACTGTTTGGTAATTAAACGTCTTACAAACCATTTAACTGACTGTGCGTCAGAAGAGGTCGACGCAGGTCGAAGTGATTGTTTTTCCATTTCCTGTTCATAACCAAAGTAGGAGACACATGCCAGAGGTATAGCTAGGGACTGCTGGTGATGACAGAAAAAGGTTGCTGACACAATAGTGAAAACACTGTAATGATTGTTAGCAACGATGGCATTAATCTGTAATACTGCCAAGACTGTCAAAAATTAGCATGGCAGGTGGGAGGGAATGGGAAGTGTAAAAAATAGAGCTAACAACATCCGAGTTTGCCCATCCTGCAAATGTTATAATGAGTAATAAGGTGGTTGAAAAAAATAGAGTATGGACTGTAAACACAAGCACTGACAAGGGACAAAAAGTATTCATGAATAAGCACCTGCCGTTCTTGCAAAAATGTGTCTGATCCACTCCAAGGTGTGTCAAACACATGATTTAAGAGCCAACTTACTGTCAACATTTACAAATTTAATCCCTTTTATAGGCAATAAATTACCCACTGCTGTCTTGTCCATGTTTGTAACAGGGAACTTCAAACTTTGTGTTTGCGTTTTTTTTTCTATGTGTGATGGATACAGAAAGCTTAATACAAAGTTAACCCCTTACTATCCAATGTATCATGTTACATAATGTTTTGAGACCTATTGCATCACTTTATGGGAAAAACTCTTAATCTTTGTTTTCTGCAATCTGATACCCGTATCCTGTCCTCTGATAGATGCCTTTCACACTACAATTATCCTGACATATCATCCAATAATAAAACAGAACTTATATGCAAAATATTTTAGTTAATTTGTATTTATATTTTGTAAAAAGGGGCAAATAAAGACTTCAGATTAAGAAAATCCATTTTTTCTGCCCTTTTTTCATGGGTAGAAAAACCCTTGATTGAAGGGTTAACTTTTCTGAGGTTTCAAATCTCTCACACACTGAAAAATGCCCACACACTTTCTCCTCAGACATCCAACGATACAGTAGTTTGTGCCAGCTCGTTCGTACATCATTTACACAGAGAGGAATATGTGTGTGGCTCTATAATGAATGGTAGCTGGTAAACATTGTCATTCCAAAGGAGACAGGATTAAAGCCTGCTTTGCCCATTGAGAGGAACAGTACGCAACGAGAGAGCATGAACAATAGCCAAATGGAGGACGGTATCACAAGGGTCCAATGTCTGCTGTGATGAATATGTGGGAGATTATAACCCATTCCATCATTTCCATAATGCAAAACTCTTTTTCTTCTTCGCTCGTGGACTATTCACTAAATAAATGAGAAAACTATCACCGGCGCAGAAATATTTGACAAAAGGCAAAAGGGAGGGAGACTGAGATTTGAATGACCCCCATGCCTTTCACAATACAGTCGCTGTTCGGACACATTCAAAGGCAACGGAGTGAGTAAGACCTGGTAGAGTATTTATCATTGGGCACAATGCAAATGTATTACCATGTCACTTATACCACTTTACGGCACGGAATGGAGCAACAGTGAATAGAAGGGAGTTTTATATAATAATACCAGATGGAAATATGAAGGCAGGGTTCTTTTGATCTTTGGCTTTACCACCTAACTTGCACATTTACCTGAGGGATCATTTTGGGGACATTGGTTTTAAACCTCATAGCCACAAAGACCCTGCCTTTCCATTTAACCAGTATGCTAAACAGCCATGCTGTTAAACATTTGAATTGAAGTGCAGAGTTCTACAAAAACTTCTTGTGAATGGAAAAAGCTGAATTACAAAGCTCAGAAAAAATGAATATGAATAAAAGAAACTGAAGATGACTTGGTTCAAGAGAAAACACCTTTTCTATCATAAAATGTATTTATGTACATTTTACTATATTCTGCTTGTTTAAGTGGCCACTTCACTGCAATCTTTGAGTCCAACTGTTACTTTTCTAGAGACCTCCTCAAAAAACATTAAACTTGTGAAATTCCTGAGCCATAGAAAATATCTCCCCACCGCAGCTCACCTCACACCTCAAACATCACTGGCATGTTTTTTAGCCATCCACTTGATGCATGTGTGTGTGTGTGTGTGTGTATCTGAAAGAGAGAAAGCCTCTGCAATGCCACATGCATGTGCATGGGTGTGTATGTGTTGTGTGTTAGGCTGCTGCAGTCTATTCCAGAGATTTCTCCCATGGTAGACCAGTTTATTTACTTTAGCTACAATATAATGCTTCAGTGAACATTAGCAACTTTGAGACACAAGTTTCAATCAGCCATCGAGCGGTTGTGCGTGCAACCTCGTGCGTGTGCTCAACCAGGTGCAGAGAAAAGATGAACACTGCCGCCAAAGAAATAGTGCAGCTTTGAACTGAAAGTCTGACAAAGAGGTCCCAAAATAATACAAAATAAAAACGTACAGCTGGAAAGGAGGGAGGGGGGAAACAAAAGAATAGCAGAAAAGGAGAAAAAGGGGCCGAAAGCCAGAAAAGAATCATCTGTATGGGACAGCAGGGAGGAAGACTGCGGGGGAAAGGTGGTGTTGGATTTTGAAAAATGAAACTAAATAAAAAGTGATATTGTCTTAAGATATGAGGAGAGGGAGAAAGTCAGACATGAGGGATGATGAAAAGAGACAAAAACAAAGTGAAAGAAAAAGCAAAAGGAGAGAGGAAGAGAAAAAGAAAAAGGCAGTAATGTGGGTAATGTGGAGCAGGTCTTGTCCAATAAACACAGGTGAGCAGCTCGACAGGCCAGGACCACCAAGCTGACTGACAGCTGAGAGCGCTCACTGACCGCCAGCTTTATGTTACATGACACAAGGAGTGCAACTCAACTGACAAAGAGAAACTGCCTGTGTGGGAGGGAGACAGTGAATAGCACCCATACCCACATAGCGTACAGCTGTTTAAAGCAGCCTCCACGCACTGTGGCCACAAAGTTGCAAACACACAACTATCCACTTTCTCGCGCCCAGACAAGAGAAGAGCAATGGCCTTTCCCTTCACAGGTGAGCAGAAAAACGGAAACAGCTTGGTGCTTCAGTTAGTTAGTGGGAGAAAGTGAGGAGTTGCAGGGTGAGGGGTTGGGATGTATGCTGTACGCCGACTGAATCTTTTCCACATGACGGGCCTCGGGCTGTTTTTGTCAACTGCACTCTTGAGCAGCAAGGAGTCAGGTAGTGTGACCACATGATTGCCCAAGAGGCACCGGGGGAGAGATGGGGGAGAGGGAGCGAGTGAAAGGGAAGCGAAGGGCAGAGAAAAAGGAGGGGAAGGGGGGGGGAATCAGGGGCCGGGGACAGGACCGATGCAACACGCATGATGAGGTGTAATCACAAACCCCATTCAGAGTGCAGTGGAGTTTGTCAACATACACACATTCACATTCCACTGTCTGTCAGCTCTATGACCCAAATCGAGCATGCTGGGAGAGTGTGTTTTTGCACACACATGAATACCTTCTGCCCATTTTGCCTCCAAGCAGGTAGTAACGCTTGCACTGTCTAGGCTTGCGGTTTGTGGCGAGGAAGTCAGATTCCTCGCTGTTGTAGGATTCCGCTGCCACCGGTATCCCTTTTCAAGCTGCGATCAAATGATCATTATGAACAAAGGACTTGGCATGTTGCCTCTGGAGACAAAGCTTTTTTTGCAGTAGCTGGGACCGTGTGGTTTGATTGAAACTTATGTGTGAGACAGCAAAGGTTGAAAAAATGTACAACAGCAGAAAAGACAACTGTATTTTTATAATAAAAATATTTAAAGAGGGTCACTTTTGATACACTCATTCAAAATTTAACATGTAAATATGACTTGTGGAGCTATATGAATGCTTTAAATTCACATAAACCTTTAGGTAAGTAATACCTGGTCTTCCCTAGAAAACCATTACTGTGGCTAACATACAGTATGAGATGCTTTCATTTCAGAAATTGCCTAAATTCTGACAATCCAGCATCAACTTCTTGGTGACTGAGGGTAAGTCTATACCCTAACGCAGTGTGCAGACCCTGAGATAAACAGAATTCATCAGTTGCTTAAATTACTGTATATTTAGTTTGTGTCATGATGACGATATCCCTATAAAACACTGTACTGTGAAGGGCTAACATAAACTTTGGACTATGTGTGCAGGCTGAAAAATTAGGCTCCGTGACAGTTTGGTGATAACACACAAGTTCAATCTGTCAGGACAATCAGCGTTTAGACCTTGGGAGAAGAATGCGCGACTGTTTCACTGGACACGATCACCTGCGAATGAAGCCACTCGTAATTCTTCCCACCTGAAAGAAGGAGTTCAACCAAATGTCAGGCCTCTCTGATGTCATGACTGCCTCAGGTTGGGTTTCACAATAATCTCAGGCTCTTGGAGAGATGCCATCGAGCCCAGCTTCCGGACTCGACATTTCTCCAATTAAATTGAAGGGAAAGAAAAACATATGAAACACTAGAACCCTGCTCTTTTTCTTCTTCTTTTTTTAAATTAAGCAAGTGCATGCAGGGTGTTTGCAATCATTCATTTCAGAGAATCAGTCATCTCTAATAAGAGTTGCACATACAGGACGATTGGCAAGGCTCCAAAGTGTGCTGAAGCCACCTACGCTGAGGGCCAATTGATTCTTTTATGCCTCTGTTAAAATTTCCAAAGCTACATAGTCTTGCTCAAAACAGAATGAAAATCTGGCTCTTCAGAAACAGCTGGATGAAAGATAAGAGTGAAAAAGAAAAAAAAAAAACACAGGAGGCTGCCATGAGGATCAATAGACTCAATGAGACTCTTTATCTTCTCTTAAGTAATGATGGCAATACTCATTTTGAGCCTTCTCGTCTCCCATCTCTCTCCCTTCATTCACATGGCAACTGTGCACTCTGGACAAACACTCTCTATGCAATTTCTTTTGTTTACTCCCGACCTACCTACTGATCCAACCTGCACATCCACATACATGCTTGTTTTTCTATGCTGACCCTCGATCATTTTCTTTCAGATATGTGAAAGTCAAATAGCTGACAGTTGCTAGGACAGGCTATTGGATGGGGAAAAAAAGAGAAAGAATCTGAAGTGTTCATACCTTGTTGGAGACTTGGACTGAAATCAGTCTTGTTATGGTTACATTCTCAAACTGGGTCAACTCTATCATGGGTCATGGGGGGGTGGGGTCTCGGATGTGGAAAAAACAAAAACAAAAACAACTTCCTCATTAGAAAAATTCTAAGTGTGTCTTCACTGGTCACTTTGCAAAGTTTGCTCAGATTGTGAGAACCCAAACCAAAGTTCATTAAGTTGAAAAATGTGAGACTTAGAAACTTCAGAACATTTTTTTTCCAGCTGTCTCTTCTTTTTGCTAAAGAGTGAGGACAAAACAGTGGACCGCGGAGGGAGAAGGGCACGTGAAGAACGGCAGCAGCTCCTTGGGACAGAGAGGGAAAGTAAACCTTTGATGAGTAAGACTTTTTTTGTTAAGCGACGGGGCTTAACTTTAAAATATTCTGGGTGGCAGTGAATGGGGGATTGACCAAAGGCCCTGATCTCAGCCACACACTGGGGCACTGGGGTTAATGGTGGATAAAGATTAGAAAAAAAAGAGAGAGTGAGGGGGTTGCTTTTCCTGATCTCCATCCACCCCCACACCCCATCCTGCAGTTTTCACCTTTTCCACCAATCCAAAATCAGCCACACAATGGAAGCTACCAATAGGGAATGAGCCAAATCCCTTTGATTTTTTGCCTCTATCCCCTCGACTACTCTCAGTGCCCAGGGTAAAGACCCATGGAGGTTTCCCTGTTACCCACTCACGGGGACGACCATTCACAGGCTCAGAGAAACCATTTGGGGATTGAAAATGGAGTGACAAGAGGTCTCTGATCTATGTAAAGAAATCAATTTCAAACAGGAAATATGAGCAGAGGGCTGTTCACTCCAAACTGCAGCTTCTTTAAAAGCAGCCAAAGATATGCTTAATTGCTGTAGATTTTTTAAGTATATTTATGACTACACTGCATCTATGGCTTGCACTACTGGGGCAATTACACTTTTTTGCAATGATTAGAAGGACTTCTTTAGGACAGCAGATATGTTGTAAGACTTCATCTTTGCAGATTTAACTGAGTAGTAGACAAATTAAGAACTAATATTTAAATCTCTTTTAGGTGGAAAGGAAAATCTGGACTCTTCTTCACTTTGGGAAGTTGGAACTGTTGGGGAGGTTGAGCTGGTACTATTGCTAAGTTGCTCAGTCTATGTTTCTTTCAGTGTATTTGTCTTATATGTTACGGTACTTTACAATGGTGTTTAAACGAAAATGAAAAAGAGAGACAAACAACCAAAAAGTCCCTGAAGGGGGTCAAATATCAGAGAGATAGATAGAATAAAATAATGGAGTCAAAATCAAGTCACTATTCTGAATACTCAGACATACATTTTTATTAATTACCTTCACCATTGGAAATAGTGATTATGCTGTAATGACAGTGGAAAATCATTCCATCTAAAACAAATTCACACACATACAGACACTCACACAAATTCTTCCTCTGACCAAATACTCGAATCCTCAGCACTGATTGTTCATTTCTTCTTACCACCTCACTTAATATGGCTTGGAAACAATTTGTACTGTAACATTCCTGGACCCAAGCAGTATGTTTGGGATAGTTGGAAATTAATGAGAAATGAATTCAACAGAATGATCACAATTAGTCATCTTGTAGAAATAATAGTTGGCTCATTTTACATGACTCAAAACTCATCAACAAACTCATCAACAAACTCATATTTGATTGTCTCCAGTTTCTGAAGGATCAGTTAGGCATTTTAATCAATACAATAGTATATGGTTAAAAAAATGACACTAGCAATTTACAAATGTAACATTTTGAAGTTTTTGATGCAAATCATGCACTGAATATAACCAATTAGTAAAATTTACATATATTTCTATAACTATATCTTTGTCCATTAATGCCCTTCAATAATGGCTCCAAATTATTGGTGAATTTACCTTCTACAAATACTGCATGTGATATGGTGCATAATTTACAATAACTTATTTTTTTCCCTTTTACTGCTTCTGCTTTTCTAATAAAGTCACACCGAGACCACTG
This sequence comes from Craterocephalus amniculus, assembly GCA_036024015.1. Lineage (NCBI taxonomy): Eukaryota > Metazoa > Chordata > Actinopteri > Atheriniformes > Atherinidae > Craterocephalus > Craterocephalus amniculus. Next base: position 8,070 of record JAVQJG010062012.1, on the reverse strand, counting down.
TAATCAATAGCCATATGAGATTAAGCACAAACTGTATTTTACTTGTACTTTGCTCTGATGCATTTGATTTCAGCACCCAGGTCTCCAAAGCCGAGCCAAACCCCATCAACAGTTATGACTGACGTGGCTCATTACAAAGGGCCTTTTAGTCTGGGAGACGACACAATACCAGGCATAGAAAAAGTAAATCAAAACTGCTTTCACTCACCACTTTGCACTTCACTCTGTGTGTCTTCTGCTTTCTTCTATGGATGCAGAATGTGCATATTTCATCCTAAAGAGAAAAATATCAAAGTAAATTTCTGGTTTTAAATATGAATCTTACATTTCATGAAAAGGGGGAGGAAAAATTCTCATCAGGCACCAGTAATATATATTACCCGCTAAGGCTGAAGTTAAGCCAATATAACCCGTGTTTCTCTTTATCTTTTTCATCTCCGCAACAAATCTTAATCAAGACATCAACAAAATAAACACAAAACATGAATTCTGAGCTGGACCACATTTGCCAGCCACAGTGCATACCATCACGCCTAAGTGAGAGTAGATTGAAAATCCTTGGGGTGTGAAAACCAAACAGGCACAACTGAGAGGTTGCCCAGTGGAGGGGGAATTCTATCAAGGTGGACAAGATGAAGATTTGTTACATTTGAGAAGGAATGGGAACCCTATGACCCCCACCAGGGTGTACAATCACCCAAACACAAAAGGCTAAGAATACTGTACACCACCAACCAGAGCTGCTAAGTTGATGAACTACACCTATAACACAGCAGAACACATGGGGATACAAATCATGATACTGAATGCACCAAATACACAGCGAGATGTTCCTCTTATCTTTTTCCAGGTTAAGGACTCTTTGACGGATGGACATGAAAGAACCATGTTCAATTACTTACCCTAAGGGAGAGAACTTGCTGTTATTGTCTTTGTCACAGTGTCGGGTAGGAGTCCAGCGATGTCAGTTCACTATGATAAAAGAAGACAAAAAGTACACAATTAGTTTATTTCCACTTTATCACACAATACTTTTGTCCTTTTCGTGCATTCTCTGCTGTTGGAGACAAGTGTGGGCTAGGCGGCGCATTGCATAACTATTTTCTGTATGGTGTGCAGGGAAAGCAATAAACTTTTAAAACTGGAACAACAAAGTGCACCTGGATTTTGCTGTGAAGCCTGAGAGTGAGTGTGTGTGTGCGCCTAAGTGCATGCACCAACAGGCAACGTACATTAAAGTACAAGCACAACACCGCCCACACCCCCCTCTCTAACATACACACTGCTCATTGTAAGTTAAAAGGTGCACTGCCTGGAAGGCTCAAGCTCTCAACGCCGAGTAAATCACACCGTTAACCTGACACGATTGATTTTTCACGTACCCCCATTCAGCCATCTGCGGCGATGCACACATGCTAGAGACCATTAGTATTGATGATTTTTTGTGTTAATCACACAACTCAAACAAGGGTGTGCAACGCCACAACTGCAGCTACTGATGGCTTTGGACATTTTTACTGCACGTGCTTCACATTTAGAAAAACGCCTTCCCAAAAAAACCCTGCCTCTAGGAGCATGGTGGAGGCCAACTTCTACTGCTGGCGGCATGAGGGGCACAAAATGGCCTGGATGTTTCTCTCTGAGATGTGTGTGTGTGTGTTTTTTCTCTCTTCTTTTATTCTACCACAATTCCAATGACCCCTACAGGCAACCAGCGGCTGCTGGATCCAGAGGAATGTGCTCTCTGAACTGTACAAAAAGCCCTCAGCTCAAAGAGCACAGCTGAAAACAAAACATGCCAACTGCTGTAATTTTTCACCGTTGTGAGTTTGAAGAAAATGTTGCGCAGATGTCAACTGTTACCAAAAGCAAGGCATCAAGGTTTGAGGTGTGTTTGTGTGTGTGTGTGGGACACACCAAAAATTGTTTCAGAATGTTTCAAGTTTTATCTATTATCATTATAATAGCCTTTCTCTATGGACTACCCCTTAAATATACAACTTAATACCACTTTTCATCACTTATTTGCCCTTATACAGACATCACCTTCTCTGCGCTGTGCAGACGTCATATCTTATTCAACAGGAAAGCATTTGGCAGGCTATTAGTTTGTATGACCCCCAATTCCTGGGGATTTACAAATACCATACATGATTTTATGCCAAATGTAAAACCATCGGTAAATTCTATCAACTCATAAATATGGCAAATTCTTTCAAGTATTCATGAAGGTCTAATAATACTATAGGCTGATATTTACATAAAGCGTCCGCACACTGAGTCAAGATAAACTATTTAAAGACTCGCACCACAAATACCTCCACGCTGCAGAAAAAGGAGGGTCCCGCCATGAAAGAAGACATTATGCTAACAAGTCAGATTACTGTACACAATAACTTTATCTTAAAAGTAAATACCATACTTGGTGTTGGAAAGGGGGGTGGCTGGGGGGGTGTTAAGGAAAGTCAGTGGCAATATTTCTGTGGGGACCAAATGCTCCTTATCAGCGTTAGTCGAGCAATTCAGGCCCGCCCGAAGAAAGATGAGTCTTCAAACTCATTCTATTCATGGTCAGACGTGTAATTACCCTCTGCTCACAGTCTAGACGTAGCCGCTTTCACAGTATTTAAGACCCCCTATGCAACGCACGGACGCCAGCTCCAACCACCGAGCCCTGCACGTTAAATCTGTGGGCAGATAAATTAGTGAAGAATGCAATAAAATAGACACAATGAGAGGAACTTTATCCTCCCTGCTGCTAAATGAGATTTCTTTGAAATGCAGATCAGTGGCTCTAGATTAGTGAATTTTAGCTGCTGTCAACATCATAACAAAATACAAATGCGATTGTTCGCCGCCGCCTTATCTCCTTGCTTCCATCTGCTGGCTGGTTATTTACTCCCCCCTGATTTACTATGCAGATCTAAATAAGTCGCATCAAAAGGAGGGCTTACTGCACAATGCCTTCTTAAGCTTCTACATCAAGGTATTTGAAAAACCGGTAGTCACATGAAAAGGCTGCCCATCAAAGGCACATCTCTAATGAACTCTCCCATATCAGAGGGGGCTTGTGGGGCCTGGCTTTAATGCCTTCTGTGTGGTGAGAGAGGAGCAGACCTGTGAGCCAGACCCACCAAGCCACGGTGGAGGAGGGAGGAAGAGGACAAAGAGGGGGAAGAGAGGAATGAGAGACAGCAGGAATGCCTCAGTTATCAGATGAGATTAACAAAACACTAGGACTAGTCCTGGCTATTTTCATTCCTCCATCCATCCATCCATCCGTCTATGAAGACACTGGAAAACTTTGATAGTTTATGATGAGAATAACAAACTACATGAAATAGCTCATAGGTTAGTTTTAGTGGGAAAACAAAATGAGTAAAGGAAATATCCTGTTAATGAAAGGTAAATCAAACAGCATCAATCAGTGTCTATGATCAGAGGTAGAGGAGGAGGAATAGACCCATCCTCTGCTGGTCTTCTCATTCCAGCTCTGCTACTCTTCAGGCATTACGCTCCTGCAATAACCTTTAATTTCATGGTGTATTTGTTGCATTCAGCGCCGAGGACGGATTACAACAGACAATCTCCAGATTTATACGGGAAAAATAAACTGCATGGAGAGATCGTGATCTGTCACCCCGACATGGCCATCGCTGCCGCCGCCGCCAGCTCCCCGCTTTGCAGCCCCCCCAAACGTCTCGATGAAGGGGAGGCCCCCGCCGACGAGTGTGCAGTTTACCAGTGAACAATTAGCCCCGGAGCAAGAGCAAGGCCCCGCGCTGGCACATGTGGTTAAGAGGCGAGCGCTGCGGGAGGGCGCCAGATGATGAAGGGGTGAGGATGGGAGGAGGGAGAGGAGGGCGACAGAAGAGAGGACACAGAGTGGGTGGAAGGCGGGTGGGGGTGGGAGGAGACGTGTGGCAGGCACGCGTTTGCCAGTTTTTGGACTTTAAAGCATCTCCTTCTTCATTCACTTAGAGATCCTCGTTTCCACAGAGGACAGACATAATGAGGGAGTAGCCCCCTTTTCAGGAGCACATCTCGCACTCAAATTTCAGGAGCCCGTCCCAATTGAGCTACGATGTGGAGGCATCCAATGGTTGACTCGCCCTGCAACAGAATCCCAACTTCTCGTCCCTCCCCTAACTCCGCCTCGAGCATCTTTTTGCGGAGGAGCATGCCAAATGGGCCCGGTGCCAGCCGCATTCGCAACCACAAGGGACTCTTGTCTTTTCGCCTTGCTTAATGAAATGACAAAACAACAGATTTGCATATGCAGGAACAGGTGTTGTAACAGGTTTGACTCCTCTTGACCCAAGCTGTGTTAAAGAGAGAAAGTGCAGAAAAAAAAAAAAAAAAGAAGAAAGGAAAAAAAAAAGTTTATGACCAACAGCTGCCTGGAGGTATTTAGGCTCTGATGGGCACTCGAGTCTGCACCATCTGCCTTACTGCTTGCCAGAAGTGACAATCTAAATTAAAAACTACTCATCAAATAAAAAAAAATAAACCATTGTGTTGCTGGGTCCATATGTTGTGGCTATTTGATTTCATGCTCAGAACTGCAGCGGGAGCTGAGCTTCACGGCCTGTAGCTGTGATCCAGGGAAAATCCAGGAAGCCGCACAGTAGGCTGTAATTACCCTCCCACCGATCTGCAGCCTTCAAACCAGAACCCTGCATCATCCTAAACATTATCTAAGTCCATCCAATCCACATTACAAAAAAGAAGAAGAGAAAATCACTACACCACATTTTCTTTTAATTGGTAGCTGACATTTATTTTCTTTGTTACATTTATACTGCAACTAGAAAATAAAAAAAATAAAAAAGAGAGGTGAAAAGAGTGTGGGTGTGACTCTATCCAAAGTTATAAAGATGCATTTCGGAAAATGTCAAATGTCTCCTCTCCATATTTTGACCATATTATGACCTGACACAAATGGAGCATGACTTTGAGCAATCATGTAGTCCTTTGGAAAAGACATGGCGAGTGTGCGACCACCCCATCCTCCAGACCACTGCCCAACCCCCCACTTGCAATATTCTGACTGTTTTTATTTAGAAGAGTGAGACAGAACGAACAAACCTGAGACAGTCGTGACCCCATGCGAGTGTTGTAACTTGGTCTAGAGCTATGCCAGCAGAAGGCAGCACCATATGCCCTCAGCCTCGAGCTGGATGCTCTTTCTGCAGCCTAATGTGCCTGTCAAAAATTGTTATTGTCACAATGCCCCCCTTCCCCCCCCCTTTGTTTTTTTCCACCCACAACATGTTAGAAATAAACATTTTTTTCCTCCTTCTCTGTGTCTGGGTAAAGAGGAAAGGTCCTTGGAGATGTATGGTACAGGGAACATAACTCGGTCTTTCTGAGCTGGATGCAGCTCATCAATATGAGCCAGTTGACGACTAAAACAAAGATATTAAAGCTGTGATTGCAACTTGTATAATTATCCTAGATAATCTGTTTTCTATTCTAGTTCTCGACCGTGTTCTAGTTCTCAAATGTGAGCCATTACTCATAATACAAACAATAATATCTGACTTTGTTTTTCACTCTGCATGTGTGCTCTCACAGCACTAAAAGTTAATCTAAAAAGGATGCAAGAAATATCTTAACAAAGGCCATTTAAACAATGGCAGTGTTAGCTACCATTAGCATCAGCAATGCCTCACATGATGTTTGACTGTTTACAAGTGACAGGCTGGTGGGCTTCATGCAGCATGAGCAACGCTGACCTTGCCTTTTACCATGACTGACCCTCTGTCTTTTATTCAGGGCAAGACCCCAAAACCAACACATTTTTTTCCACATGAGGACACTGTCCTGACCGTGGCTTCAATAAAAGCTGTAATGCCTTCACACCACGCTGCAATTGTTAACTCAACAAGAGACGGGGGAGGGAGGGGAAAATGTTGGTCTGCTGTGATTCAAATGAATACATAGTTTATTGGATAAACAGTGTGACGTGTCCTGCTTATAGCAGCTCCGAGCGTGAGCTGAAAGGGAGAGAATTACATATGAGGTGAGGTCACGGTCGAGGCTGCGGTGCCAAGAGAACTTTATGAAAAGCCTGAATTATTTTACATACATTTAGGAAACATTGTTTACACAAACCCAAAGTCTGTTTTAGAACTTTTGCATTCATGTCCCTTTCCCATTTCAGAGCCGAACACACTGTGAGAGTATACACACCAGCCAAAAACTACACTTCACTGCCTGAGGGACTTTGGTCATCTGTTTTTGGCCTTTGAAATCCTCAGAGTGGGGTGCAATTCCAAACAAATCTATGGAGCATATTTTGACTATTTGTTGTTTTTTGTTTAAGTAAATATATAACCTTGTCGTCTTTCCAACTTGAAAAAGCAAACAACACATCCGGGAAAAAGAAAGACTCTGTGAAAGATTAGGGGCTGAGATAAAAACAAACCGTAAACGAGTAAGTTACTGACTTTTCTCAGATCCCGCAATCTCCTTTATAATCCACATCCCCTGACCCAACACTGTGCACATTTCTCCAGCCAAGGAGTCATAACGTTTCTCCTCCACAAAAGGGTCTGCTCGGGCTTAAGAAGTGACCCAGAGCGGAACTAAAAAAGTCTGAGCTGTCTCAAGACTCTTAGTAACTGGGGCACACAAAACATCATTACCGTGATGTGGATAATTACAGTGCAGAAGGGTGGCCTCTTAAGCATGTAATGCACTCTTTTATCTTCAGAAGTCAATCTCTCCGAGGCTGACAGCTTGCAGCATATGATCCTGGTAAACAAATACTTTTGTGCGGCACAAAAGTGCCATTAAAGGCCAAAACTGTCAACACAAATTCCATTCTTACTGGGGGAGGGAACCAAGGAGAGAGAGAGAGAGAGAGAGGAGGGGGGAGAAGGAGATAAGAAATAAGAAAAGGAAACAGAAAGATGGCTTGATCACTTCAGGTCGCTTTAGCTTGCATGGAGGTTGTCATGGAAACATTTCTAGCAAGTTAACAGAGATAAAACCTTAACAAATATCATTCAATTGGCTTTAAGCTCATGAACAGGGCAAAGTTAGTGGAAGATGGCATCACATTGGACAGCCATGTGCGTGGACTTTGGGCATGTTTAGGACAGCTGTGCCACCACAACTCTCTCTTGATCCTTTTAACCACTCTTCCCCCCAATGTAGCAACACCTCAAGGACTTGAGCTAAAGCGTCTGAGTAATTACAGGAGGTGTTGGGGGATGGGTGACGGTGCAATTCAGAAAGCTAATCCAAAAGTGAGCAAGTGTTTCATTGCTTACAAAAACGAGCCGTCTCAAAAACACAACCGATGCAATCCGTGCAATTGTTGAAATTTGCAACAGAGTATTTAACTGCTGTCAATCGGCAGTGGGTGCATGGAATGGCAGTGCTCTCCCAGAATCCCAAATAACAAAGCACTCTGCTTCACCTCAGCGGCAAGCAACTATTTCCATATCTAAAAGGTAAAAATCCGGCAGCAACCAGTGCTCACTGAGCTGAAAGCTGAATCTTAATTTTGATAAATGATTGAAACATATGACAGGGTATACACATTAATCCTGTGGAGGACATTCATTTTCCTATTACCATAATGTAGAGCACGACCACCCGATGATAAATGCTGCAATCAAAAAATGGACGCAGCCAGGGGAGAGCCGGGGTAATAAGTGCACTGCTCCCAACAACGGTCACTCTTGGAGGGAGACTAATGGCAGGTCTCTCTCCATCTCTCCCATCGCCTTAGGGAGGAAAAGACGCATCCTGTTTTACAAAATCAGGTACCCTCACACACTGCGTAACCCCAACAAATAAACATGTGCGTATGGGCTGTTTTAAAAACGTGCTTTAAGAGATGATTACATGGGCATTTCAACAAAGGGGCTGATTGTGCACTGTCGCTGACATATTTCACAAGGGGCATTTATTGCTACCTGGCCTTTGAAGGGTGAGAGCTGCTGAGTGAGTGTGTGTGTGTGTGTGTGTGTGTGTGTGTGTGTGTGTCTGTGTGACAGCGGGGTGCTGTAGCCCACACCACAATAACACAATACGTAAAAACATATCACCCTGCAT
>JAVQJG010062008.1:0-10010 GCA_036024015.1 Craterocephalus amniculus | reverse complement strand
AGTGAGAATCTCCGACTTTCCGAGTAGGAAATCCGACTTCAGGGGGGCGTTCCAGTTGAATTTCCGACTCGGAAGTCGGAAATTCCGAGTTCCGAGTTCAAATGGAACGCAGCATTAGTTTTCTGTTGAAAACTTACAGTAGTTTTTTTGGTAGGCTACTTATTTCTTCATAACCAGTTTCCTGTTTTATTTTGAAAGATCCGTTTCCCTGTGTTTTTGTGTTTTACTTCCTTTTGCTTCCCACTTTTGTGATTACCTGCCCTGATTGTGTCCACCTGTGTCTCGTTGTCCTAGGTTATATGTCTTGTGCTGCCCTTTGTCTGTGCCTGGTCGTCTGTAATGCTTCCCCAGTGTAGTTCCCGTTTTCCTTCCCTCAGTGTTTCTATGACCATCTGTGTCTCCTGTTCCTGGATTTATTTGATTGGTTGTCTTGTTTTGGCTGATTAAAGCTCACTTTTAGTTGCACGTTTTTGTCTCTGCATTTGGGTCCTTACCGTGAACCTTAACACCCTGGTTACGTTGTCTTAGGGATATCCCTTTGGTTGACTGGTCAGCACGCGCAGCTTTCACCTGGGAGGTTGTCGGATCAATTCCTGCCTGGGGCCTCCTTCATCCTGCCACACAGGTTTTTTCTCTCCCTACCTGTTTGCCCTGCTGCTCTAGTCCTAGTCTCTCTTTGGATTTTGTGTCTGAATTTCTAAACATCTCTTGTCATGAAAAGCAGTTGGTCTCAATGCTATTGATCAAATTTCTTTCTACAAAGAAATGGTCAGATTGGAGCCGGCCTGTCCTCATGGAACATGCAGCCGCATACATGATGGATTCCTGGGAAGTGGAAGGTCATGTGTCTGCCTCTTCTTTCTGTGGAAGACGTGGATGTCTTCATAATTGGATTTATGATAGCTGAGTTCCTGTGGAGGTTACCTGGTGTGTCACAAAGTTCAGACACTGTCAGCAGTGAGTGGCGAGCTGCTTGGCTTTTGTGATTGAAAGTGCCATGCTATGAAAACGCAGACTCAAGACATTACAAGAGCTAAACAGCAAACTGGATGCTATTCCTGATCAGAGTAGCTAGCTGTTTGTGGTTACTGTTACAGGGCCTAGCTTTGTGTGTTGTAGCCAAACAGATGCACTGTTGTACTTGCTGCTCTTCGTATGTGGCACAGTCTCATGATAAAGCAGCTTAAACGCAATTCTCGCTGTCTTTATATTTACATTAAAGTGTTTCTGTGTGATTGTCTGAATACATGCGGTACTGAGGTTTTTGTTGAATCTGTTCCGTGTGCCCTAGGCAATGCAGAGAAGCGTCTTTTTCCTTCGTCATTCTTTTCCTCATGTCATCCTTTTCCCATCTGAAAAAAGCAGCGCTGCGCTGTGGCTGCACCCTCAGTCTACCTGATCCTGTTAATGTTCATGTTGGTTTGTGTAGCTGCTCGTGGACGGGTTGTACTGGAATGTAATTTTCTCATGCTGGATACTGACTCAGACAATAAAATGGGTCTGATTTTGATTCTGCTGGCAGCCACCTCTCAGAGCCATCTGTAGACATTTTTGTCTTTTCTGGGAGGGAACATCCCAGCGAGACTCAATTCGAAACCTACAGGACAGGGCGTACGTTTATTTTACAATCTTTGGTAAAGGAGAATGAATGTGTTTTCCGCGTACACCGCAATTTATTTAATATTACTATTTTCTATGTAAATGTGAATAAGAATACTTTAATTCTGAATTAATTCAGATTAATTATTTCCAAATTAAAAACCATTATTGTAGCCAGTGTTATCTTTTTGAAAGATTGCACATATGACTATGTAAAAATGACACAATCTCCTTCAATTTGTTGGGAAGGATACGCACGCAAAGCAGATAAAAAAAGTAGGTTCTTTCACACAAAGGGAAGAATTTTAGCTCTCATTTATCTCCAAGACTATTAAAAGTTGCTTCCATTCCTTCAGTCTTTGAGTTTGCTCAGAAGCTTAAATGGCCTAACTTTAATCATAAAACAGTTTGTAATGTAAGTAAGGTTTTAGTAAGCTTCTGCCCTGAAATAAAAGAAAAAAAAACTGAGTTTGTTCCAGGGCTAAACTATTTAAGTCTGCATTATGTAATTCATTTGTAGCAGGATATCTCTTTGACTAATCTAACTCTAGTGGTTTTCTAATTGAAAATCAATAAATAAATGATGTGCAAGTTTGCATTTTTACCCAAATAATATCCTTTTCTCCCCTTAACCCAAGTAGCTTTGTGCTTAAATTGTTTTCGTTGGATGATGAAAGCCGAGTTTTGGGCTAAACATACTAAGAAGTAAGTGAAAGCAAAGCAGAAAACTCCAACAAAACAAATATTCACCTCAGTGCCATCTCCCTGCCAACTTTTTTGCCCTCTCATAAAGCAGTGTTTACTCTACCCGGCATGTAATATCAGCTCTGCTGGTGCATCACTGAAGTCACATGACTTAAGAGATTCTTCTCACTTTGACAGGAAAAAAAAACTTACTGATTTATAAAGAGAAGAGTATTTCATACCCTGGAAGAAAAAAAAATCAGCTCATGACTGGTGCTTCAGCATCTCATGCATCGGTTGAAAAGAAAAAAACCTGAAATCTGTCCAGTGTTTTCACGGGGAAAACGCAGGCTCCTCACTGGCAGGAAAGCATCGCTCACAAAGAGCTGTCCATCATGGGACTGAAGAGGGGGAAAAAACAAACATCTGACACCTTTTTCATTATTTAAAACTACAAGCTTTTGAGTAAAACATGAAAAGCTGAGTCAATATATCTTTGATGGTGCCTCACCAAAAACATAAGCAGTGCTTTCTCAAACTTCAGAGAGGCTCAGTGTAGAGTTTTTGCTCGGAACTGTACAATACTTTTCCTGGTATGGGCCAGTATATCTCAGTTCTAACCATTTCCCTTTGTTACAGATTTTTTCATATTCCTGCTTTAAGTAGAAGTCCATTCTTACATCATTTAGCACTTTCCCAGAGCTGTCAGTGAATACTAATCATCCCCTTCAAACTTCCTAATATCTTGCCCTTAAGGGCTTTTGTGCAAACTAACAGCACTAATATTTGAAGAAGGCACAGCTCTGGGGTTTTTACAATTTCAATTTCTCTGGATCCTTTTATGTCGTCTAATGCATGACAAGCACTGATGGATATAGCCTACAGTACCTCCTATCCTTGTGTCCACATTATCAAAATTGACTTTTGGCTGCATTTTTTTAAAATATTGAAAGCAAGAGCAGCCCCAGAGAGTTTTATTCACTCACTTAGTCAGATTTTGCTGCATACTCTTCATTCAAACAAATAGGCCACTGAGGTAACTTTTGAAGAAAATGTTGGCCTAAAGAGAATTGTCTAAAGTCGCCAATCAAACGGCCTCCCCTGCAATGCCAAGAGAGAGCCTTAAGACTTTAGTGGTCCCATGAGTGGAGGATTTGTTTGGCACTGGAGTCCGTTTCGCTGAGAAACACCAAGCTTTCAGTAGACTCTTACTCTGGATTTGTGCACTCTGAGCGCGGTCCAATCCGCCGACGGATGACGAGGAGGTGGACAGCACCCTGCAGCAAGACCACGAGGAAACAGTGGCTTGGTTTTGAAGTGAAGTGACGGACACATCAGATGTCGGGCCAAGGCTGGAAGAATGGGCAGTGATGTGTCCTTGCGGTTTAGATGTGGGGACCCCCGTCCTGAGGCAGCGGCCCCGCAGGACATTGACGAAGGCTTTTTTGAACTCTTGGCTGAAGCATGGGTAGATGATTGGGTTGATGCAGCTGTTCAGGTAGCCCAACCAAAATGTTATCTTAAAGATGGTTTCAGAGGGCTTTAAGGACGGGAAGATGGACCCTGGAAAAGGAGATCAAACAAATAGAAGTCACTTGGAAGTCACAACTTCAGTTGTCTCAGTTAGTTCATATTATTTTATAAAGATATCACTTGTCCACATGTTCAAACTCTTAATGTTTATCTTATTCTTGTTCCTAACTTGTCACAAACTGCTGCTTGGTCATGTTCATTGTTTTTTCCTGCCAAATTTCAATGCATTATCATCAATTTATCAAACAAACAACACTATTGTCACTATACAAGTACAATGAAATTCAAGACTTGCAACTCTCACCAGAAGAATGGTTAAAAAAAAGTTTATCAGTAAAATGTCCTATATTAGGCTAAAAGAGCAACTTATCCTTCTGTTGCAAAAAGTGATGCAACAGCTGCACCCAACAACAGACTGTTAGGAGGAAGTGTGGGTTGATGCCCATTTTATTGGTATAAAATGCATTACAATTATTTTATTCCTTTTTTTGGATTAATTTTGACTTCTTTATCCAACCTGAACCTATTGTGGATGCCATTAAAATACTTCGCTAAAATGTTTAAGTTAAGAAAAAACATGGTTAGAAAATTAAATACTCAGTTAATGTATGGCAAAATATCCTGATTGTCCAAATTTGATGCTTTGGGTGCAACTTCCATGTTTATTCACAGTTTAAGAATATATCCCTACAATCTCCCTAAGGCTCAGAATATGACACTATTTCAGAAATGCCATTAAATGATTAAAACGTTATGATAACCAACTTGACCAACCTACACAGATCCATCTAACCCCTAAACAGATAAACCACAGCTACCCATCAATAAACAACATTAAAGGGGCCAAATTTTGGTTTGTTGACAGATCTATGCAGAGCCAATGGGAACTTCTGGAAACCAGATTTAGGACATCTGTGCACATTGTTTCTTTATCAGATCTATCAAAAGTGTTAGTAGACAGGACTTTCTATGAGCTTGTTTCAAACACTGATAAAAGAAAATGGTTAAGCAGCATACCAAGTGCAAATTACAATGTCCAGTTGCGGTCCCAGAGATGTGCAGGAAGTTGTATAAACACTACATCCTGATCTATGTGGACTTCACAGCTCAAAGAAATAAAGGGAACACATAATTATTCCCAAGTAACTCAAAGGGAGTCCCACTTCTGGGATATCAGTTTGACCAATCTGTCCATTAGGATTTATCATTGTGAGTCAGTTTCTCCTGCTGTTATACAAATTAAACACACAAAAGTTCAAATTGGCAGGCATTTATCAAGACAACCCCAATAAAGGAATGGCCCAGCAGGTGGTGATCACAGACCATTTCCCTGTATTCATCCTTTCTGGCTGGTTTTTGGTCATGTCCTCACCGCTAAAGGTTACATGAGGTAGTATCTGCAACCCTCAAACGTTGCCCAGGTAGTGCAGTTCATCCAGGATGGTGCATCAGCGCAAGAAGGTGCAATGTGGCAAGAAGGCTTGCTGTGTCTCCCAGCAGAGTATTGGGAGTGTTGTACTGACTCCTGGCCCAAGAGTTAGCAAATTATAGACTCATATCCAACCTCACCCTTATGTCTAAAATTCTTGATATAATATTCTACACTCAACTATATGCCCATTTGAGTAGAAATAACCTGTTTGAAGAGTTTCAGTGAGGTTTTAGAGCTCATCATAGCACAGAGACTGTGACAGCACTGGTGAAGGTTGAAGACATCTATGCAGATTAAGGACTTTTGTAATCATTTTGTTAGACATTATTGCTGCATTGATCACAATATTATGCCCCCCAAAGCTTGAATATGTCATTGCGATTAAAGGAATTTGGCTGGTTTACCGCACGTTTGATAGATATCAGTCATAAATGACGATTCTTCCTCCACACACCAGAATAAGTCGTGGATTTCCTTATGGTTTTGTAATTGCACCAGTTCTTTTCACATTAGATGCTTCCATTAGATAATTTGATAAGACTGTATATGGTATAAACTTGCATTGGTTTGCTGATGATACTCAGAAATTCAAGTTATAATAATTGGTTATGAGGAAGATTTCAGGTGATATGATGCAAACTTGTGAAACTGCAACCATATTTAGACATAACTGTCTGTATATCCTTAGCCCTAGTCACCTATAACATATAAATTTGACCATATTTTATTTCATCTCTAACCAAATGAGTCAGACTAACCCTCTCTTGCATGACTGTTTATGATGTTGAACCACTATCCACCCCTCCTGCCTTCTTTTATGCGTTTTTGAGCATTTATAGTTGGTAATATCATACATGTTACTACAAGTTTACGTAATATAAAAGGAAAATGTGTTACAATTGTAACACATGTTACTGAAAAACTATTTTGTTTGAGTGATGGACCAGCATAGGTTTAGGTCTCTAAGGGCACATTCAAACTAGAATAGTTCGGGGGAGTCGGCTCAATTGGGCAAGGAATTCTGGAAAATTTCACACCTTGGCTTGACCAAACTGCTTGGAAAACCTCACGCAACAATTGCTAGCTAGGAATAATATTCCCCAAATCATTGGCCAGGAAGAAAGTACATCCAGTACATAGACTGGCCAGGACAGAAAATGGCTTGTCCACCACAGAAATGGAGCAAGAATAAATGTATGCAGTCTTAGGGTTTCTGTTTTTACATTGGTTTTCAAATCTTACGCATTTCTACCAGAATCTGTCCAGTATGAGCAGCAGGAGAAGCAGCGGGCTATCCAACACGTTGCACTTTGACATGTCCTACTTCACTTCCCCTCATTTGTTCACTGGTTGGACCATTAGCTGGACGCTTGGACACATCACACAACGAATTGCAACAGGATTCCAGTGAACCAAGATCTCTGCAAAAGCTAAAAACATTAGAGAAAAAAACAGCTGTAAATTTATAAATTATATTGTGTGATTTCAAACAAAGGTTGTCTCAGAATAACAAAGTGAGTTAGTCGTCAGCTTCTTCACTCAACATGTTTGTGTCTTGAAAGTGTTGCTTTTCTGGGAGACATGAAATTGCTTTCTCCTGGACTCTTTCACTGTATCGAACAATCAGACATTCACTGACGTTCCTGACGTTCTTGGAAGTCAATTGTTGGCTTGTTGCGAAACAACCCTTCTTTTAATGTCAATTGTTCATCTGGAACCAAACAAACAAACAAATCCGTCATGATATATATATAAAAAAACATCCTTCAAAGACAAGCAAGCACAAAATGATTATTGACCACACAGGGTTTCTTTTTTCAGAGAAGAAACATAAAATCAATACTTCATGGCTGCTTTTTAAAACTGTTTACTTCTACGCTGCAACAACCTTGTTTTATGAGCTGAGTAAGTATTTTTGCTGAGAATTACTTGTTCTTGCAACACATTTGCAGGTTCAATGAGAGGTCGATGACCTATAAGTCCTTAAGTCCACAAAAGACTTTTCATCTGAAGAATTTCAAGGCAAAATTTGATGGATTTTCAAACCTTCAGTGTAAGATTCTCAGATCGTTCAATTATTTTTTTGAGTTTGCTCGGCCCTGTGTTCATGAAGGACTGTCTCAATTGAAATGCATAGCTGTCCTCATGTGTCTGACTGTCTTGCAGTCCGCAGAATGACTGCAGGGGTCTCCCAGCATCACAGCCCATTAGGCCTCATGCTTGTTATCTATAATAGCTTTCTTGAAAGAGAGCAATAGTTTGTTTCATTCCATTTCATCTCACAGTAGAAGCCCATTCTGCTGTTTTTTTGCTTGCTCTGTTTGGTTGAATGTAATTGAATTTCTTGTCGTCCCTTCGGAGAAATTACGGAATCACTAGAGTCAGGACACAACAATCAAGGAGAAATGGGGTCTTCGCTGATATTGTTTTCACAAAGCAAAACATATTGTCTAGCAACATTCTGAAAATGAATCGGGCCTCAACAGCTTTGCTATCATGTTGCGTCTGCAGTTTAAAGACTCAATTTAGTCCAAAAGATCGGTCCCATTCTGTAGGATGTCCAGCTGTTTTTTTATAGGGTGCTTTGTTTGTATTTTAAAAGGGAAGTATCCCATTTTCCTTATTTACTGGCACAAAGCTTTGCAACAACAAGCAGAAATCTTGAAAGAATGCACAACTAAAACCTTGTCATTCATGGTTTTGAGTGAAATATCTGTCGAATTTAGGAATTATAGTCACCTCAATATCAGTATTTTCTTTTGTGATCCTGTAGCTTTTCATTCAATACCATTGTTACATCAAACTTCTTTTTGAAGTATTTATTGAATTATTTTTCTCCCTTCATCCTTTCATTGTGGATTTTATAATGGCAGCTTTACTTTGAGCCAAAAGGGAAATTAAATTCATTTTTATTTTATTATTCCAACCTCACTTTTATATACTGTGATAAAAAAGTCTTAGTCGTGTTGCTGATGTGAATGAACTTTAACAGCATCAGAAATTGAATCATGAAAGTTTCATTTTGAGCTCATGAGTGATAGAAGACCTTGGATATCCTGCAGCTGATGCTGACCTTCACCAACAGAGTCATCTCCATGACAACTCCATCTTCTTATGAGAACTGCATTATACAGCTGATCAGCTCAGATTTACACATTCTGCTTTCATATCAACATATACTAACGTACTCTTTCACTTGTTTTACATTCGGTGAACATTTTAAAGTTTTAGAATGTGACACAATCTTTTTTGCTAAATCAAAACAATCTATAGCCTTGAGGGTCTGAGGTTTTCAATAAAACAATATTTAGACATTTTAGTTGTTTTTGTGACAAATCAGCATGTGGTATCATCTCCAACTGATTTTGGATCCAGAATAAAATCAAATCCAAATGGTGTCATGGCAGAATCTGTGATAAATGAAAATGATTAAAATGATATACTGGATCATATTGTATTCAAACTTATGTTTTCCATCAAGCAGTATTTATTAAAAAGAGCAATGACAAATTTATGCTCACTTCATATTCATGAATAGATATATCTGTTCTAATGCGCACATCCCCCTATGCGTGCATTATGTACTTTGTGTCAATAGGTAACTTTACATGTGAGCAGATGAGAATTACATGTGGAGCTCCCCAAGGTTTCATCCTGGGGCCTCTTATGTTTCACATTCTCCCACTGGCACAGGTAATGAAGAACAACAAAGTTAGTTACCCTAGCTATACAGATGAAACAGATTTATATCACAATGTGACCAGGAGACCGAGGCCCAGTACGGACTCTTGGTAACTCCATTGAGGAGATTAATGACTGGATGAGCCTGAACTTTCTTCAGCTGAACAAAAACAAAACTGAGATGATTTTTTTCTGAGCAAAAGAGAAACAATGAAATCTAAGTCTTTACACCTAAAAACTATGACCAGACCAGAAATCTCGGTGTAGTGATGGACTCTGACCTAAATTTTGAAAAACACATTAAGGATATCACAAAGCCTGCCTACTATCACCTTGAGAATAAATCAAGGTTAAAAGATCTGATGTCCCAGCAGGACCCGGAAAACTGGTTCATGCTTTAGTCAGCTTGATTTTTGTAACAGGATCTTTACAGGTTGACCAAAGAAATAGACAACTGCAGATGATCCATATCCAGATTAGTTTTCTGCTTGAGTCCTCACTAGGACCAATAAAATGGAGCATATCAGTCGGGCTCTGAGGTCTTTACACTGGCTGCCTGTCTGTCAGAGGACAGACTTTATAGTTCTGTTGCTAGTCTATAAAGCTCTAAATGTTTAGGACCAAAATACTTCAGGGACCTCTGGATCCAGTATGAACCAACCAGACCCCTAAGGTCATCTGGATCCGATCTTTTATAACTTCCCAGAGCAAGAACCAGACATGGAGAAGCTACATTCAGCTTCTATGCTTCACATTTCCGGAACAAACTCCCAGAAAGACTCCGATTAGCAGAAACACCCAATTTATTTAAAGATCCACCTGTTCTCTGTTGTATTTAATAATTTTGCCTTGCCTTGCCAATATTGGCATCGTTGTTAGACAAAACAGGGCAGTGGAGAGGTCAGAGTTCATTTCAAATTTCCAACAGCAGGGGAGATTGGGATAAGGTACATTCGAAGATATGCTGTGAAGTAAAACGCCTCCGTAACATGATCCCTGGGCTGTACATAAAAGTTGTGAAATGCCGTTTCTCAGCTCAGGATGCTGCAGGGCGATGGGGACTTCAGGAATGTCTGTGCAG
>JAVQJG010061977.1:0-20167 GCA_036024015.1 Craterocephalus amniculus | reverse complement strand
TGGTGGTTAGAAACAACTTTACAGCGACGGATTACCGCCGCCCGGCGTAGGATCAACGGATTAACTATGGGCTCAGCACTGCCCCCTGGTGGCGGCCGACCATAGCAACATAAAGACTCACGGAAGCATGACGATCATAGACATACAGTATCACTGTGATGAGGACGTGTGAAACAGACGTGTCTATGTGCAAAAGGAAGCATAAATGGGCCTTTTAGTTGGTTTTTATTCTTTCTACATGTTAGCAAAAGTAAAACTACTTCAATAAAACCTGCTCAGAAGCTTCTTTGGCCTAAATTGCCTTTAGGACGGTTTTACATACAGAAGCTGTTTGTTTGCTCTGACCAGAGACTTGCTCATCAGTCTCTCAGACACGCGTAAGATCCTGATAAAAATCGAAATCGTGATTTTTTAAACAAAAAATCTAGATGTGATCATTTTGCCATTTCGCCCTCCTGTAGTTGTCAGGGTAAATGCTTTTCTGAGGACTTTTCACCTATTTTACATTTTCTTCTGCACATTAATTAATGCGTCTGTCATTTTAAAAGGTGGACTATCACAATCACAAGTTTATTATGTCTCATATCTTTTTTTTCACAAAATCCGTCAGAGCAGCTCATAGTTAATGTTTTATGTCTGCGGGATCCATTTCTCTTGTTTACGAGCGCGCTGCACGGTTTGAAGCAGCTGCTTAGTCCCGTGTTTTCACTGCTGATTGAATTGCTTCCGAAATCTAAAAGAATGCTAAAAGTGGAAGCTATGGAAATGAAGCAACTGACCTTCGCTCTGACCTTTCAGATCTCCACGCCCTGTGGGACCACAAACCGTCGAGCAGCATCAGATCCGGAGAATCAAAGGGATCTGTGATGCTATTTAATTCAGCGGCATCCTCAAACCTACCGCCACAGCACCCCCACTGCACACTTTCCCCTCACACAGCTGTCGTTTGAAATTAAAAGTCACATTGACCTTTTTCATGATGACTTTTTGGGACGATTCTCACCAAAATCTTTATGTAATCTGTTTGTAAGCTCCCGTGACCTTGCAGCACCGTCTGGACGAGCGTGTCCTGTAGGGATGACCTCCATGATGCTTAATTGATGCCTCATGCTTTTCGGGGGGCAATTATAGCATCCAAATGTCAAAAGCTAATTTGGGACTCCAAAATGTGGACACATCGGCCAGAGGAAGGGGTGACAGGGCTGCTGGTTTGCACAGCAGATGTTTGGAGAGGGGAGGACGAGTAGGAGAAGAGGAAGGAATAAAAAGATCTAATTCAATATACTTACAGAGATAACAGTTTTTATTTATTCCTGTCTTCAGCTTCTTCTGTGCTCCTGGGGATTTCTGTTTCCCAGCTCAGAATAGAATATCCAACATGAAATTGTTTACCTTAATCCTCATTGGCAGATGTAGTTCAATTAACTCAGGATTGACATGAAATGATTCTGATGTTTTTTTCTTTTTGCCACCAAAGACCAGAGGAATGACCATGATAATAGAAAAAAACCTTTATTCTGTAGTTGGGGCTTCAGCAACCTGGAGCAGTTCAGTGTAACAGTGTTGGGATCACAACCAAGGATCAGTGGCCGGAGCACAGACGAGAGAATTTGTAAGCATTTCAGAATAAACTGCGACTTGATGATTTACCAGTTTGGAGGTGAGAGTCTGAACTGGGTTTGAGCCTTCAGGCTGTTTACTGTATGTCTGTCTGATAAATTGAGCTTTTAGCTCTTCTTGGCCTGAGATATGTGCACAGTAGGAGCAACACGCCCTGATGGGTCCATGTGGAAAGAGCTGTTAAGTTATGGTGGATAAAGGAGCTGTTGGACTATATTTCTGTGGCGTTTTTAACCAAAGTGTCAGAAAAAGGTATTATTAGTCCCTGTTATTGCCGGGCAATATATCAACATTTTCAAATATATATTTTTTAGCTTTTTGCACACCTTAATTTTTGTTATGGTCATTGAAAAATTGAAAAGCATTTCATATTATTCTACTACAAATATACTTTAATTTCAGTCCTTAATAAAAGTAAACTTAGCACAAAAGGCTGGAAGTTATTTGAACCATCTGTTTTGTTGCTTGACTAAAAGATCTTATGTTGAAATATATGTCATATATCATGATTAAGGAAAAAAATCAAGATATGAAGTTTGGTTCATATTGCCAAGGCTTATGCCTTGTTCGAGGTATATCAGAATATTTCTGCCAAAAATAATAGTGCCTTGTAATAATAATTAATCTCATCCTGTAATTATTATGGATGCATTAGGTAATATTTCAACAAACAAAATTCCACCTGTTTATCCCCAATCCGCTGACAGATTGAAAGAATAGCTAATAATCATTAATCTTTCTGAGGCTGAGTCATTGATGCAGCAGAAGGGAAAACCCTGACATCCCTCTCATAGTGAGACTATTCATCTCTTTCTGGGGGATCCCAGCATCTTCCCAGGCCAGAGCAGCTCCTGCACCTTATCCAGGGTTGGCCATGTGGTCTCGTCCATGTCAAACCTCCTCAAAAGACAGCAAAGAAGGTGACCAGGAGGCATCCTAATAAAATCCCTGGCTTCCTCTGGTGCAGAGGACCATGTTTACTCAGAGCCCTGTTGACATGTGAAGGCACCCGGCTTCATCTCTAAGACCTGGCCTCAGGAGAAAACTAATTTTAGCCACTTGTGTCCATGATCACATTCTTTTGTCGCTAGCCAAATCCCATGACCATGGATAGGGACTGGAACAAGTAAAATGAAGCCCCAGCACATCTATTTTCCACTCCATCCTACCATCACTTGTGAAAATGATCCTTTGATATTAAAACATCCTCAGCTTGAGGCAAAGACTTCTGGTTACAAACCCACAACCTCAGATTTGGAGGCGTCCGACTTTCATCCCAGCTGCTTCATTCTTGGTTGCAAACCACTTGTGTTTGCCTCCAACAGAACCGCCACCCTGGTGTTCTGATGCTGGACGCCGTCGTCCATCAGAGTAAATCTTACCGTGACCGAAAGGTGCAAACACACTTCATTTACAAAAATATTGCTGCTTGAAACAGAAATGCAAGCAGAGAAAGGAGCTGCAGGTACAGGATTGAGCTGCAAATACAAGAATGAGACGCAAATAAAAACAACGAGCCGCAAGTACAGGAACCAGACGCAACATCAAGAGTCCGGGTACATTGATGTTTCTGTTATATTATATTGTAACGTTTCTACTGTGCTTACATCAGTAATCTAAATCTGCTGATCTTTTAATAATATTGATGTAGTTTCTCTCTTTGTGTTCACGATTCTCAATCTTTCCACCTGTACCTCTGTTCTTCTCACCATTATCTGTCTCACGCTGAAAACTCACTGCTGCCCCTAGAGGCCAGTTCATTTTGTTTACTTGCAGCTTTTCCTGCTAGATTTCTTTTGTTGTGTGCAACGTTTTTCTGAACCTGTTGGCTTCTGTGTAATCTTACTAAATAACAAAGTGTGAGAAAACAATTTTTTAGCTTCAAAATGGAGTAGATGCAAAGTCCTAAACGGAAAGAAATAAGGTACAAGGCATAGGAACTCAGGAACTAGTTTGTAACATTTTCTTCTTCAAGATAAGTGAGGTAAGAATATTATTAGATTTAATATCAAATCACCCGTGCTCAAGTCTCATCAGTTAATCAATCTCTCCTTAAAACCCTGTAGTCTTCATGTCATATAAGAGCTTTATGTCATTTATTTGCTGTAATTGTGTTTGTGCAGTATAAAGAAGAGTTTTAGAAAAACTGAATTCTGGGAAAAAAGTCAGAATTTGGATTTCTAAAAAAAAAAAACTAAATCTTTTTTGTTTTTTTTTAGTTTTCAGAACAAAGTCAGAATTTCAACTTTTTCTAAAAACAAAAAAAAATGTTTTTTTAAAAAAGATTTTCACAAATTTTTCACAAGAATTCGGATTCTCTGAAAACTAAAAAAAAAAAAATTTAATTAAAGTCAGAATTTTGACTTATTTCTCAGAATCTTGACTTTTTTTCCTCTGAAGTTTTCTCCAGCTTTCCAGAACTCGTCCAGCTGCATTAGTTTCCAGCCTGGCAGCTGCTTGCTTGTCAGACCGGCTCAGACTATTCAGCTTCCTCAAGCTACGGTGTGTTCAGACGCCTTTCGACAAACAAAACACCGTCAGTCATTAACGTCGGCTGCGAACGCACCGCTGCCCTGTTTGCTGAGACACTGGTGTCTTTAGGAATGACAGAGCTCCTGCTTCTTCATCCGTTCTGCTCTGCACACCTACACATCACTGTTTTCTAGTAACGTCTCCATGGAGATGCAAACAGAGCAGCATATTTTCCACCGGAGCTGACAGCTCGCGACGTGGAGTGTCAGTAAATCAGGTATGTTGCTATAATTGTCACTTTCGAACGTCAAACCAAAAAAATCCTCTTTGCTATGAAGGTTAAAAAAAAAAAAAAAGCATAAAAATGATTGAGCTCCAGCTGATGCAGGAAGTGGGAAAGATGATTTTATTCAGGCCATAAAATATGAATACTGCTCAGAGAGGGAATGAGTGATATCTGGGAACGCTGGCAGTCAAATAAAATCCCAAAAGTATCAAGTGGATAACGCTATACTTACACTTCTGCTGTAATCCCTATAAACACGCATGCAGCTAATAATTTGTGCGCACAGCAATTTACTAAGGAATAAACAAACAAGGAAGAGCCTGAAACCAATAGTTGCAGGATCGCAGTGACACGACGCTGCAGACGCCGACCCTGCGCAAACACACTCTTAGAAGCGGCCACAGCTTTAAAGCAACAGGTGAGCTTCTTGGCACCTCCCCTGTCTTCCCAAACGCAGCCTTCTAAATATAGAAATTATGCTCTCTGATAATTGGGGGCAGACAACAAAGCCGGCTATATTTCCATCCTCCTCCTCCTCCTCCTCCTCCCGGCTGACAAACAGCAGGGCTGAGATCAGAGTGCTGAGGGAACACCTGCGCTGTCTGACCCGACTGTGAAGATAGACGAGGAAGATCACTGGCTTCCACACATGCCCGTGGACCCGTGCCATATAAACACACACACGCACTCGATCTGGTTTCCTCAACAGGCCTTAAAGGCCTCAGGAGGTGCTGAAAGTCAGAGAGCATCCATTAAGCGAGTGGGGCGGCCCTCCGGAGTGGGTGCGGATGAGGGGTTTAAGTGTTTTTCAGCGAGACCACCTGCAGGAGGAGGAGGAACAAAAGCCTCCGTCTGTTCTGGTTAGACTCCAAAAGCATCGCTTAAGCAGAGTCCGGGTCGATTTAAATCCAACCAGGTGTGTTAGAGCAGGGAAACCTGGTCCAGAGACATGATGCTGCAACGGAAACTCTCGTCTCTTTGGGATCCACAAGAAGGAGAAAGGAAAAGAAGATATAATCAGTTTTGAGACGGCTGTCCTCTGCAGAAACCAGACATGGTAACTTTGCAGGAGCGGATCCGTCTCTCGTGGGTCATGTGACCTGCAGCTTTGCTTTAAGCCCTCCTCTGTAAACACACAGGCTGTGCTTCGTGCTCCTTTTTCCTCCTCTTCCATGTTAAGTTGATCCTGGCTGAAGGAAAAACGTTGTCTGAGTTGACCTGAAATAGCGAGACTGTATTAGGGGAAGTTACAGTATTAGGCCCCCTAGTAGCCAAAAATTACACAGTATCCCTTTAAAAATCTGAGATCTACATCATGATCAAAAATGTATTATCGAGATTATTAAGTTGCATTTGTTGGTTCCTACTAACCCAAACAGGTAAAAGAAATCTGTGATGCAGTAAAGCTAACGTGTGGATCTCAGGAGGTTAGATGTTTGATCCTTAAGAAACGCATGTTTACCGTAGCATCTGAATAATTTAAATCAACAAATCCCCTGAAATATGGCTGATACACAAACTCCTCATGGTCATCCGAATTATCACGTCTGTTTCTACTATTTACAAACTTTGCATCGACTGCATGACAAAGCTGTGGTCCTGGACTATGACATTGTTTTTAAACACACCGTTGAACAGTGAAAGGAACAGATCTGTCGTATCAACATTAAGCAAGGGAGGAAAAAAGGTAGTTCAAGGATTATAAAAAGTTTAATGAAAATAAAACACACACACACACACACCGGTGAAGCTATAATGCTGGGATGATGCCTGGGATGAGACCCCGAGCAGTTACACGGGAGTGGAACAAATCTATAAAAACAGCACGGTTCTTGCAAATTCTGAGCTTTTCTTCACATAAACGAAGTATCATCTGCATAAATGTTCCCGACTCTGACCGTTCATAGAGGTGTCCATCACTAACATCAGCTGATTTACCTGCACTGATTTACCTGCACATTTACCTTTACACTTGTAAAACTGCTCCCGTTCACTTTATTAACTAATCTCACGTCTCTGCTTTCTGTGGAGACCAGTGTTATCCCTGCACAATTTGTATCTGTGAAGATATTTTCATTTATTTTATGTTTGTTTATTAGAATTAGGGCAAAATAAATAGGCCTCATTCATTTATTCCTCACCAGTACTGTTCCACCACTGTTCCCTTTACTATGCCTCCAAAGTACTGAATTACATTTCCTTAAGTTACTGTAATTGAGTAGTGATTTGTGAGTAATTTGTAATTTTTTACACAGTTTTTGAAATAAGTTATTTTACTTTTACGAAATTTTGACCCAAGTAATTTTGGTTCACTAGATTGGCGTATCATGCATTCTCTGCCAGTCTATGTAACGCATGTTCTTTTTTAGTTAAAACCATTCTCGTTCAGCAAACTCTGCCTTCATGATATCAGTAATGAAAGTAACTAAGTAACTTTTACTCAAGTTACATTTTAATTGGTGCTGAAATGGCGAAATGGTCGAAGCCACAGAGGATCACATGATCAGAAAGCGCCATACTTTTGCTGCATGTTTGACTCAATTTGTTTTTTTCTTTTTTACTTTTACTCAAGTAGATTTTTAGATGGCTACTTTTACTCGATTAGAAATAAATCTGAGTAAAGATACTTTTACTTAATTGCAATTTTTCAGTTTTTTTCCACTTCTGCCCAAAAGCAACCAAGTAACAGACGCTGTCATTACTGGACGGCATGAGCGTGTTGATGTTCAAGGTGTGCAGGCGGGAAAGTCCCAGAGAGGAGAGAGTTGGCAGCAGGGCTGATGGAGACACCCCCACTGTCACACCCTCTCCTTGTCTAACACACACACATGCACACATGCACACACATATGCTCAGATCACACACTCAGCTTTCATGCTTCAACAAAGATCTGCTCCCAACCGTGGAGGAAACTGTGTGCAGGCAGGAGATGGTGGCTTCTACAAGATGCATAATGAAAAATCCAGCTCCTGATCATTTAACAGCAAATTGAGCTAATTTTAATAAAAATATGAATAATAAAAAAAAAGCTTTTTTCATTTTATATATATTAAAACCAGCCAATAAAGTAATGCATCCTTGCTTCCATTGTTTGATAGGACATGCAGCTATCCTCACACTGCCTGCAGGCTTTCTTCGTCCTTATCGCTCTGACCTCCACTTTTATACTTCTGCTTAAGTTGCAGGGCCTCAGCTAAAGGTCAGATTTTATTTGGCCCTGATGTTGCACAGCCTCGCCGGTCCCTGCGTTCAGGAGGGAGGCTTTGAAGTTTTATGCACGCATCAAGCCTATACTCTTGATGAAATGGCGTCCATAAAAAAAGACAACACTGATCTCGTAAGCGGGTTAATATGTTTAAACTGAAAAGGCAAAGTCAACCGCTAAAGCACACATCTCCTGGTAAAAGTTAAAAGGTTTGCTTTTTGAAAAAAAGAACATGCGACACAGGTGGACGCAAAGTGAGAAATGATCCTATGAGCTGAGGGGAAAAAAAGCTTCTTCATGCAAATTTGGAGCAATTTATTGTCTGTTTTGCCAGGTTGTTGTTGACTTGAGATTCTTTTAAGTAGACATGTAACAGTGGTGCGGTCTTATTTAAGTGTCATAGCAAAGAAAAAACATACAATGTGAGTTACAGTCGCCACATTGTGATTAAATACATGTCAGATGCTGAGATCTTTCCACAGGTTTGCCAAGCTAATATTTATTACTTTTTAGGATAAAAGGTACAGTGTCTCAGTCTTTATATAGCTGATATAGTTTCTAGTGGTTTTCTCTATTATCGCATGATTCTACTTGTAAAAATATATTCTTAAATAAATAAATATATAGCATAAATATGTGTATCTAAAACAAATAAATAAGCTTTTACACGTTTCCTTTTTCAAACAGGTGAGAAAAAAAAAAGAAAGAATTCCTTCAAAGTCCTTTTGAACAAGCGGCTCTCTGACACGGAAATTCCCACGACTCCCAGCAGCTGACGTCTCCGTGCCGGGGGGGCCGGAGGGTGTGTGTTGGGGGGTTCCTCTGCCAGTGCTCGGCTCCGCTTCCCGTTTGCCTCCTATTCCACGCAGGTACCATCAGGCTCGGGAACAAACGAGCCCCTCATGCCGAGACATTTCAGCCCGTGCTGCTGAGAGACGGCCCCCGTGCATTCCTGCAGGAGGCCCCTCCGGAGCCCCTCGTCCCCGCCGGTCCGCCAGCCGGCTCCTGCCCCGTCCGTGTCGTCCGCTTTCTGCTTCCCTGCCTGCCAGGGGGGTTTTATAAGCAGCGTTTCCTGATCACGCCCCCCCTTGGCACCTCAGCTGTGTCCCAGAATATCCCTGTACAGCTCCGGCACACGGTCGGGGTCCACAGGCCTGGGCAAGAAGTGCGTAAATCTCTGGTGCCTCCTGGATTTAGTCCCATCCCTGGGCGTCCCGTCTTTATTCAGCGCCACAAAGTAGCGCGGCTCTTTGTCCCCGTGTTTGTACAGGTTGGACGAGTATGTGTTGTACCAGTTCTCCTCAACCTGCTCCTTGAAGACACATTCGGCCGTGAGCTTCTTCTAAAAGGAAAAAAAAAAGGCAAAGCATTGCATGAATTTATTATTTTTAACTTTTTTTAAAGCACTTTAAGAAGGGCATAAAGTAATAATTACTTACACAATTTTATCATATTTATCTGTTATTTTCCTTGAAATCGAAATGATCAAACTACTGTGGTACTTACAGAGCCATACAGCTCTCCTTTGTCGTTCATCCCCAGGTAAAGTCCACTGTCCACTCCTCTGATGCTCATCAGTCCAACAGCAAGGCTTATGAATTCCAAAATACCTGCAGATGAATAACACAATTGTTCTGTTCAGACCACGCAAGGATGAAAGAGTCAAATCAAAGAGGCTCTATCACAGCTCTGTCAGTAATAAGTACTTGTTAATGAACTCTAAACTCCTTCTTTCCTCCCCCGCCTCTATTTTCCAATAATAATCTCAGAAATTTACCAAAACGGCTGTGGTCCTTCCTCGTGCCTTGCACCGTGCCATCCGGAAGTATTTCCAGATGAAATCCCGTCCTGCAGTACAGCTGCCTCCTCCTAAGAATGCCCTTCAGGTGCGGTAAATGCGTGCTGCTGCCCCGGTCCCCGGGCACGCGGTGCTCCAGCAGCGGGCTGTCCCCCGGCGGGCTCAGGAAGAAATGGGACCCGACGTGAGAGACGCCGTCGATGCCGTGCAGGAGGCTCCCAACTTCCCCCAGCGTGGGAGCCAGGGCGGCCGCAGCCATCGCGTCAGAGCGCGGCGGGTAAAGTTCAGCGAGGAGGTCCGGCGGGAGCGCTCGTGCGTAGTTGCCTACCTGCTTGCCGCTGTCTCTTACTGCATGTTTACGTCCCCGCGTCCCCGCGCAGTGCAAGGACACGCAGATTTCCCCTCAGTCGCTAAATCTCAGCACCGGTTTGTCCTCATCAGATGGAGGCGGGCTGCGCTCGCGCGGCATACCTGTCCACGGTGGACAGGCTCAGGGATGCTTCTGTGGAGACGCAGAGGAAAAGGGGGGAGGGTGGGAGGGCTCGGTGATCGCTGCAGTGCAGGTGAAGGAGCTTCTGGAGCTTTGAGCTCAGAGTGGCAGGGGTGGTGAGGCAGGTGCAACACCACAGGACGCGTAAGGGGCGGGGCTGTCACCGTGGACGTGCCCTGGCAAGGCTGGCTCCTCTCAGGCGCACGAGCTGAGGGGTTTATAGAGAGCTGCATGTCTTCAACCCCAATTTATGCTTCATGTGTCATTCTGAAAATAATAATAATCATAATAATAAAAATAAAGAATTAAAAAAGAATGATGATGATTGTGATAATAATAATAATAATTATTTATTATTATAATTATATAATAATTATAATATATAATAATAATTATTATATAATAATAAAAATAATAATAATATGAGTCAGTGAAAATATTTGCTTAACTTCTTCCAGTTTGAAGCCCTGTAATCCCAGGGCGACTTGAAATATCCACGGCATTTCTCGCGAGCTCGGAGCACGAGCAGCTCTGCCCCTTTATGTGTGTGTGTGTCTGTGTGTGTGTGTGTGTGTATGTATGTGTGTGTGTTTTCGGTTATGACACCAGTACCAGCAGTCATGGCCGCGCTGCGCAGGCTGATCCCTCCGTTCGCGCCGTGGAAGCGGCAAACCCTCTCCATGGCGACAAGAGCGCTGCAGGTAGGCGCAGCGGGCGCGTGCGCCGCCTCCGCCGCCGCCGCCGCTTTCTACTACTGCGGACCGACCGCGAGCCACGTCGAGGCTCGGCTCGCGCACCTGACGCTGCCGGCAGTCTGCGCCGCTGATAAGGTACAGTGGATGTTTGTCAGAGGCAAAGCGAAGCGAAACTTCCTGAAAACAGACGAAAAGCTTCATTTTTACGCGCGTAAACATCATAAAACCGCGGTGATTGCGTTATAGCGTTATAGTGGGAGCTGTCCGCGACCTTTGGTGCTGAAATGGCAAAATGGTCAAAGCCACAGAGGGTCACGTGATCCAAACAGCGGCCATGCGTGAAGGTTTTGTTTGCTTCCGCTGCATGTTTGACTCCATGTTTCCTGCCTGCATGGCTTACAATTACATTTACGTTTACATTTCACGTTTTATTTAATGCAGAATATCTTTTAACTCGTTTTACATTTCATTTCCCCCACATGGTGAAAAGTGTTTCTGTTGCACACAACTCCCTGTAACAGTTTCTGTTTCTCCTGTACAGTGTAGAGTTGGTCCACTAAAACAACAAACACTGATGCTTCATCCATATATTTATTTAACACTTGTATGTTTTATCTTCTATGAAACTCCAGTATGTTTTTACAACATCTCACTTTTTAAAGTCTTTCTCACAGACTGCAGTTTTAAATCCGGTCTTGCTTGTATTATATCCTCTGCTTATTCTATTCTGACTGTCAAGGATTATCAGGAACATCATATATTTATTGATAACAAAGATGGAAAGACTTAAAATTGATGGTAAACTTGATTTATTATTATTATTATTATTATAATCAGCCTCAGACTCTGTTATATCACAGAGACATAAAATGAATAACTTGTTGAATAAAAAAACAATAACTGGATGCATGAAAACTTTTGAGTCCAAACTGCTGCAGAACTTTACTGTGCGACCAACGCCCTCACATCTGTATTTTGGCCACCATATAAAACACTATAAGGAACATTTAGTCGCCTCACACATTTCTTTATGACTTTGTTGTCAATAAAAAGCCTTATTGATTATTAACATCATATCATATTGAATTGCAGCTGCATTTTAACTACGACTTTTCAGGAATTCAGCTTTTTGCCCCCAGCCATGCAGCCCTGTTTCGTTTATTTTAATTTATGTTTCTTTGTTTGTTTCATGAGCTCATGTCACAAACTACAACATTTTAGCCGAAGCTAAATCCTAATGTCCGTCCCTAGAAGGGCTTTTACAAAAAATAAACATGTCTTGAACAATAACAGTTACACAATGTGAAAATTAGCTAAGGGTAGATGGCGTGTAAGAGTAGTTACAGGTTCGACTCAGAAAATGAGAACATCCTGAAAAATTACATTCTGTAACTTAACTTCAAAGATGAATTGTATGTATACAAACAAAACCACTTTTTTCCAAACCGATACGATACCGATACTGGAATCTGAGTACTTGCCGATACCAACCATTGATACCATTACTTTACCACACAAAAGAAATGCAATGGATTTTAAGACAGGTTTTATTTTCTTCCTTGCTTTTCACAACAAACGATGGTGAAATAAATGAATAAAATAAATGAAAATGACAACATAACTAAAATTTCAATAAACATTGTGCCTAATAAATCGGGATCGGTTCCTGGTATCGATCTTTAACGAGTACAAATACTTTTGGGCAGTATCAGCACAGATACCGGTATCGGATTCGATGCAATCCTAGGACAAACAGTCTGCAAATCATATATTTCAGCTTTTACGTGTTTAGATTTTGCTGATCAGGATTTGCAGCTTCAGAAAACCTCAAATAAAAAAAAACTCGGAAAATTTGATCATTGCTTGAAATCAACAAGAAATGCATTGTAAATATAAAAATGTCAGACCGCTGAGAGTAAAATCTTACATCTGTGCATAAAATGTGTTCATTTCACCTTTTATGCCGAATAAAACAACTTTTCCAGCAGATTCTAACTTTCCTTTACAGACAGAGCTGTGAGGTGTGAACCGTTCACGTTTAGTTCCCTGCAGGGAAAATGTCTCTGGAGAGGAAACAGGACACTTGGGGCCTGGCAGAAGGGCTGATATTTGATAAGGGGAGGGGGGCGGGTAGTTAGAGGGGGTTTAATGGTTAAGCAGAGGAGGGGATGACATTCCGGGGGTGTTTGCTGTGTGCCCAGTGGACCTGGCAACCTGCCACCTGACAGAAAGATCCAGTCTGTCTTCACCGGCCGGCCTTCTGATCTGGCTGCGCCGCAGCGGTCGTAAGGGACATTATCTGCTGCGCGGGGATGAAAAATAGGGCTGACATAACACGCACCCATTACTGAATTAAAGCATGGGCCTCTTTGTTGCACCATGTGAGCCAGGCTTTCCGTGACAAGAGAAGCTTTGGTGGATTTCATAAAAAGCGAGTTGGTGTTTGTGTGTGTGTGTTTGCTTCCAGAAGCAGAGCTACGGTCTGGATGACAGCGATGTGTACATGTCGTCCTACGAGAACAGATTCCGGCTCTTCAGCTCGCTGGAGTGCGAGGGCCAGCTCTACATGACACCGCTGAACTTCATAGAGTCCGTGACTCTGAACGAACCCCGGAGTGAGTCAGCAGCCGACGCTCAGCACATTCCCAGATGTTAGAGAAGGAATCGTTGCTCAGGATGAAATGTGGAACATGTTTTCTTTAGACTGATGCCGGAAACATGAGTTGAACGTGAAATCATATTAAAGGCATCATTGGATATAGGAATCATTTCTTCTGGTCAGAAAAACCATAAAAACATGAAAACTATTGTAATAATTGGGAATGGGAGGGAAAAATTGATTCACATAAATATCATGGCTTTTTTATTTCACTATTTTTAAAGGGATCCTGTGTAACTTTAGTCTCAAACATCATCCTGATGTGAGGAATGATGGAGGATTTCAGTATTTGATTAGTGTTGGCGCTCCGAAGCCGCTGCCCTCTGCAGAAACCAGACATTGTAACTTCGTGGTAGCGGATCTGTCTCTCATGATCATGTGACCTGCATCGATTTACTCTTCCTCGTCTTCCAGCAGCGTTTATTCGGAACAGCAGTAAGTCCTGATGAGCTGCATGATACGTCTGTGTCTAAATGCGACTAGCTGATGCTAATCGGCTATAGACCAAAGCTAACGTGTTGAAGTCGTAAAAGAATCTAACGGGGAGATGGCTTATCTTCCCAGCCTTACTAATGATGACTTTAATCAGGAGTTCAGTCTTCTATGTTCACTTTTTACCCTTTTTTTTGTTTTGTGGAGGTGTATAGGAACCAACCGAGGACAGGATCCTGGCTCTCTAATGGAAATAGTTACTACAGTGAGGTGCTACAGATTTGTTGGATTACTTAAGTGTAGTTTTGGGCTTTATATATAAAAATCTTTAGACAAGTTCCTTGTTTTATTTACAAAAACAATCCACATCTTCAAACAGAAAACAACCAGAACACCACAAGTTCCCATGTGCTTCGATGTTTTCCACATCACACCTAAAAACAGTAGACGGATGGAGGTCCTTCCTGGTTCTGCTGGAGGTTTTCCTTCCTGTCAAACAGAGTTCTCCCTCTCCACTGTCGCCTGCTGCTTTGTAGGGACATTTATCAAGATAATTGTAACAATTAAAAGTGACAATATAAAAAATAAAAAACAAACTCACCCTAATCTAGCACCACTTTCAGTCTTGATAGCCCTAAAATATTACAAGAAGCTTCTTAACTACATTGGTTAAGTTCTAGTAGTACACTTGTATGGTAAAACTAACCGAACCGGCTCCAGGTAACAGAGCTGGAGCCCCGTTAGGGAGCCACTTGCAGGTGTGTTGCACAGAATAATGTCATTAACAGCAATTTATTTTTTTATTGTGAGATGAGGATTTATTACCACAGGGATTGTAAACATGTGGCTCATCTGCTCCACCTGACTTTGTGTCTGTAATAAAAGCTGAACTGAAGTTTCACGGAGGTCTGACAGTGCAGGGAAATGGCTCTGTGTTACATTACATAAGAGCAACTACAGCTTTGCTTTTATATAGTTGGTGATTAACTGGAAACATGTTAAAATGTTAGCAGAGGTGCTGTCTAAATGTCTCCAGTTGCCTTGTCAACTATACTAAGGGAAGACAGCGACTAAAAATCCATGTGACAACCCTGATCATAAATTATTTTATATATTTTCATCCTGAAGTTTGTGTGTAAAGCAGTACCAAAAGCAGAAATCTGGAATATTTTTCAACAATGTCAACAAACTGATGTTTTTAACCTTAATTTGAATCCTTAATGATTTAATTGGAGTTCTGTAAAGAAAGATTCTGCACATTCAGAACAATTCCTGCAACTTGCATGCAAACACCTTTAATCTACAGCCGTCTGCAACATGATCCGTCCCCTTTCATTAAAGAAAAGGCCAAATTCTTAATAGTTTCTCTAATATCTAGAATTTAGTGAATTATGACATCATATTTTAATTGAATTCAGTTAAAAAATATAGAAAAAAACAGTAATGCAGTTTTGGAGATTTTTATTTTTTGCTTTTTTAAAGGTATACTGGGTAACTTTTGGCCACTAGGGGCCTAAACATGTAAATTCCTACAGGACGCACGACACTATTGCAAAATTAAACAGTCTTTTGCTTTTTGGGCTCCTCAGACCTCTTACTTTGTTCGCATTTGGCAAACCTTTGTAAAAAGCAGCATGGAGCTCAGCCCGCTGTGTTTTATAGCTGTAGAACAAAACGCTGCAGGTCACATGATCTCATGAGAGACTGATCCATTCATGCAAATTTACCATGTCTGGCTTCTGCAGAGGGCAGCACCCTCGGAGCAACAACAAGTCAAAAACTGATTCTAAAAATCATCCATTAATGCTCACATTAGGCTTATAATTGGGTTAAAAGTTTAATTTGGGGGGAAATTACAGGCTTAGGACACAAGTTACACAGTATCCCTTTTATAATTATATTAATTTTTATTATTATACAACTCATTCATTATTACTTTGTCAGTTTATGCTTGTTTCAATGACAGCTGATTTTTCCTGCTTTAATTGGGGTATAGGAATCATTTTGGAGATGACTGTAAGTCAGCATATTATAATTATATCCTGAATGTAAATGTGTTTATTTTATTTGAACTAACACATCTAAAATAAAAGAAAAAGTCAGAAGATGCAGCAGCATGGAGTCTCTCCGTGTTCTCAACATAAAAACATCTGTGTCATTTCGATACTCAGTGACCTAAATCCAGCCACATTAAAGGTATTTATTGTCAGGCAAAGACAAGGGCAGCTTGCAATCTCCTTATTTAAGACTAAAACGGTGCAGAGTTTATGCTGCCCTCGCTCCGCTTTGTGTGAATTAACTACTTTTATCAGCTACCATTTGCTTAATTACACATCACATGTCAAGTCATCAGATAAATCTCTTCATTTTTAAATTGCTTGGTTATGCAACAGTTTAATAACAGGGTATTTAAAAAATAAAAACAAGTCCTGTTGTTGCTTCCTGGAATATTTCTGTTACTGAGGGCATGTGAAGTGTCATGAACAATAAGTTACGGCTTAAAGTGCTTCAGTCATAACACCTGCATAAAGATAGACATCTTTACCAGCAACCTTACTTTTATGGCTCATTTATGTGGCAACACACTCGCAGGGACCCACGGAGAACAAATTACTTAGCACGGATGCCGTAAATGTCATGATAAGAAAATCTGGATTGTGATGCGAGGCTGAAATGAACACATAAACACACACATTAACACATCCACGCTCATTATCCTCTGCTTGCTAATTGCTAATTTGTTGTAAAATGGTGCTTATGGGGTTTTATGGTTTTATTGGAGCTGTAAAAGGAGATGTGTATTGATGTTTCTGGTGGGGGTTTTGGAGGGGAAACGTGTGCAGTGCTGCTTTAATGTCAGGAATATTGTAAAGAGCGGAGACCAATGGGAGAGCTGGATGCTCAGAAGTGAAGCGCTTTGGATCAGAAGCTGGTTTAAACGTAAATCCAAACGTTTTGCGGATCTGGAAACATTCATAGTGAACGGCACATGCACGCCTGCCCTGATGGCGATGTTAACGCCCTCCTTGTGGCAATCCTACTCCGGCTTTAAAATGTGTCAGGAGGGTTGTTTTCACTGTTATCTTCATGATTTCCCAGCCAGTTTTTTATGACACCTCCCTCTTATCTTTCTCCTTTACAGCCGACAGGAATGTGTGTGTTTCTGTCCACATAAACGCCTGTTTTCACTTTTGTTTCCCAGCTCTGTCTCCTCAACAGAACCCATCATAACCACGTATTTTTTATAAGCATAGCATTAACTCTCAGTCTCTTTATTTTCTTTGTGTTTAGGGATGAAGGGATGGAAGTCCCTCACGAAAAAGGTGAGCCGTCTCCGATCCCTCGCTGCAGTTATACACTCATTCCTCCTCAGATGTGTAATTACTGTAATACCTGTAAACACCGCTTCATGTCGGGATTACTCACAACTCAGAAACGAATGAGTGATTTGGGATTTTCTCCTATTTTTGCAGGAATTAGACAAGATGCTGTCTGATACTCCGCCGGTTTGGAAAGGATCATCTAATTTGTTCAGAAATCTGAGAGAACGAGGTAAAGACTCTGCCTGATTTATTGCACCCTTGAATGTTAGTCATGCCTCTGCACTTTTTTTATTCGTCTCGCTGAGAGCGTGTTGTAGCGATTCGCAGCAGAAGGTGTGGGCTGTAAATGCTATCTTATCACTCAGCCAGTCTGGTAACATGTCGTAGATTTGCTCTCAAGTAACCTTGGCAGGAGGGAACGGTTCAGAGCAAATACACAGAACAATTCCCTCTTGTTTCTTCAATGAAAAGAGGATTTATCAAGTTTGTGGTGATTAGTTTTAATACTTTCCTGAAAGAAAAGGTCTTTTTGAGCAAAATTAAAAAGATAACTAATTATCTATCGTTGGAATTCTTGATGGAATAACATTTCAGTAAATCTAAAATATTGCAATCTTGTTGAGGTTCTTTTTCCTAAATGTATTATTTTGAAATTGAAGAAATTTGGAGTAATAATTAAATAAATAGATAAAAAGTCGAACGTTTCCACAGATTAAAACATTCACATTATCTGTTGGGAACTAAAGAAGATGTGAAAGAATTGATTTCTCTCAGGAAATGATATTTCTTTTTTTTTTATTACATTACACTGTCATTTAGCTGACGCTTTTACTTTTTAATGTCAGACAAGAGTTGCACCAAAGTGTTATACAGCCAAACTTTACCAACCTGTCAGCAATAAAATAATGTCCTGTAAAAACACAGGGAAAAACTGGATAAAACCAGTAAAACAAACTGAAAGCAGTAAACATCCATACCTGGGGAAAAAAAACTAATGATAATCAAGGTCCAGTCGAGGTGGGATTGATGATGTCTTGAAGTTTCTGGTCAGATCCTAGAATCAAACAGAACTTAGGGAAGAAGAAATCTATTCAACAGAAAAATATAAGTTTGTTTGATTATAAATCGCCATTATTTATTATTCGTGAGGAAATAAATTATGTCCAGGCCTAACCGAGCCTCATTCACTGGTTTCTGATGAAGGTGATGAAGCAGCCTCTGGCTAAACACATTTTCTGCTCTGATCTGTGTGTTGCGTAGAGGCTGTGCAGCTTCACGTGATGTGGCAGCAAAGCAATGCAACATCTTCCTCACCTCCTTCCTCTTACTGACAGCCTAGAGCTGTATTTTTACACAAATACATTGGAGCTGCTACTGCAAAAGCACGATTGCCTTGCTTGTGTTTTATCGAAATGCTCCAGTTCCTCCAAACCGTTAAGAGCATTAAAGCCCATTACTGGCTTTCTTAGTAATGAACAGGAAGCCAGTATAGAGAAGCCAACCCTGGCGTTGTATGACCAGCATTTTCTGGCTCATATTATATATATACAGTACATATATGTTGACCCAGATGATCTCTGTGGCTCGTATCGTGTCAGCAGATCACATATTTATGATGATCACATTTATATTTTGGACTAGAAATATTCTGGATCTTATGCAGCAGCAACTTTTCTGTCAATTCCTCAAAGTTAATGAGGAAAGGTTTGAGAGACACCATGCAGAGTTGGTAAGGATGTGTTGGTAGTCGGTCATTTAGTGAGAGTGAGAGTGATGCTTCTGTTAAATCACAGTGCATCCGTCCATAATCACAACGTACTGAAGCTGCACGAATAACAACTCTAACGAAAGCAGGGAGGCAGAATTAGAATATTTAGCAGAGTTTCTGGTCACGGTCAAGCCAGGAGGGATGGAAAATGTAGGAAAACAGAGGTGTAAATAGCTCCATAATGATGGCAGTGTGTACCTGAAAGATGAGCAACTAAATCCTGGTTATGGAATCTAACAACCTGTGATGCCATAATATGAAATTAAATGATTAGTTTTTCTCTGTCATGAACATTTTTTCTAAGTTTCAGAATGCCTAAAAAACTAAAGGGTTAATATTGTTGTTAAAAGAGTCCAACTTTTCCGGATCAATCCGTTGTTTTTAACCGAAGCTGAGAACTCATTTTGTTTACACGTCGGATTAATCTTTATTTAGCTAAAGGAAAATTCACATTTGAGTCTCCTGGTGAGGCAGTAATATGGAGCTGAGTGTCATCAGCATAATTACAGTCATTATATACAAGATACTGTAATAAAATAGCTCAGTGGCCGTTTATGACCGCCGTAGAGTATTTAAGTACAGTCAGCCGGTTCTAACAACAGATAGTTGAACTTTAATTATGTATTTTAATTTTTTTACCCTGGAAAACAGAGTTGGACTTTCACTTATAGACCATGACTTAAACCCTTTAAACACACTCGGAGAAAAGCATTTTTAGTAATAATAAGAATCATTGCTTTATCCCAAATGTTTAAAATGATAGTTTATAATATTTTAACAATAATTAAATGGTCAAACTAGATTAGAATAGATTAGATAGACCTTTATTTATCCCTCACTGGGCAAATTTGGTGTTGTAGACGCTGTATACACAGAACCAAAATAGAAAAAAACTGTATTTATAAAAAAAAAAAAAAAGAGAGAGAAAAGGGCAGTTATGAATAAGCACTGTAAAAAAACAAAGATCTACAGGACTTAATATTTTAAATGGAAATATTGATTCTGAATTAAGCTTTACACGTTTTCTTAATTCTGCTTTAAACCCAGGGGCTGGGAAGGGCTCTGATTGGTTGGATGGTGGATGGGAAGGGCTCTGATTGGTTGGATGGTGGATGGGAAGGGCTCTGATTGGTTGGATGGTGGATGGGAAGGGCTCTGATTGGTTGGATGGTCGAAGGGAAGGGTTCTGATTGGTTGGATGGTGGAATAGAAGGGCTCTGATTGGTTTGATGGTGGAAGGGAAGGGTTCTGATTGGTTGGATGGTGGAAGGGAAGGGGTCTGATTGGTTGGATGGTGGAAGTGACGTACCGTACGTACGTCTACCGGAAGTTAAAAACTCTCCTTCCTGCTTCGTTTCTTTTAATCAACAACATGTGAAAACGTCGTAATAAGAAGCATTTTTAATTAAATTAAAGCGG